>CM039140.1:2090784-2141826 GCA_022036555.1 Microstegium vimineum | reverse complement strand
AAAAAGGAAAAAAAAGAAAAAAACTGCTCCCTTTATTTAAAAATTTATAAGTCTTTCATTTTTTAAAAAGAGTCAAAATATCTCAAGGTAAACCCAAATTTTTTGATAAGATATAACATTGGATGAAACTAAATCCATAAAAATTTTTTTAAATTTACCCTTTTTGTTATATTTACACAAAATTTTTTATTATTCTCTTTATTTTTTTTGACCAAACTTTGGGTTATTTAGAAAAAGTAGGGGTAATTGTTAGAGCAACTCCAAAAGACTGTAAAATTAGTGTAAATTATGGATTTAGGATTATGTAAAAAAGAAAGCGCATCTAAAAATGAGTTTTAAACAGCCCAGTAAATTGGAAAAATATAAGCAAACGGACTATTAGGTAAATATGGTTCGTGAATGATGGGTATAGTTAGCTAAAATAGAAAACATTACAAAGTGTTGAAGTGAGTTTTGGCATAATAGTTTAAATAACTTTACGAATACACTTGTCGTCTGTTTTAAATTGCTCTTTTTTCGTTTGGATCGAAGGATTTTCAAAGGAAATCTCAAAGAAACCGATTCCTATAGAATGTTGATGTCACGATCATTTAGAATGTAGGAATGAGCCTCACTGTTCCTCCGGAAAGGAATGAACTCCTTCACAAAACGTAGGAACTGAAAAATTCAATCCAAACCAAAATTTTTGTTCTCTCGGTTCCTGTGTTCCAAACAACAAAATTTGATCATTCCTCTATTTTTTATTCATGTGGTTTTCTCATTTTTTTCATTCATGTGTTTTCTTCGTTCCTACGTTTCCCTCTATTCCTCGTTTTCTATTCCTTCGTTTCAAACGGGCCTCAGTACAATCAATGAGAGGAATTAGGAAGCTAGCATACAACTAAAAAGATATATTTATAGGAGCAAAAGGAAAATTCAAAGAACAAGAAAACTGCTCCCTTTATTCTAAATTATAAGTCATTCTAATAATTTTAAAGAGTCAAAATATCTCAAGGTTAACCAAATTTATATGATAAGATAATAACATTGACGATGACAACTAAATACCACTAAATTCTTCATTAATTATACCTTTATGTTATATCTATACACAAAATTTTTTATTATTCTCTTTATATTTTTTATGACCAAACTTGAGATTATAATTAGAAATGTAGGGAGTAATTAGTTAGAGCAACTCCAAGAGACTTGCTAAAATTAGATGCTAAATTATGAGATTTAGCGATTATGTAAAATAGAAAGCGCATCTAAAATATAGAGTTTTACAACAGCCTAGCTAAATTGGAAAACATATATAGCAAACGTGACTCATTAGGTAAATATGGTTAGCGTGAATGATGGGATAGCTAGTTAGCTAAAATAGAAAACGATATACATAAGCTGTTGAAGTGATGTTTTGAAGCATAATAGTTATAAATAACTTTACGAATACACTTAGTCAGTCTGTTAAAGTTGCTCTACTGCGTTTATAGCAAGAAACGACGGTAGGTCCTACCTACGTTGGGCTGGCTTTCTTATTGGGCTGACTGGAGAGGGGCTGGGAACGACGAGAGTCGCGAATTCAGCTGCGCGTCTGGATTGGATGCTTCTGGACTCGCGGTCTCGGAGATGGGCGACTCGAGTCATCAGTTGGATCGCACAACGGCACGAAGACGGCAAGACGCCACGTCACGTTTTCCCCAACCCGGCCAACCGCGACCAGGCCCTTCCGCACTGCTCTGGTCGGCCGAGATAGGAATAGGAATCCAAACAGCCTCCAGGCGAAGGAACAAGAACAAACCGCCCGCAAGTCCCAAACTAGCTGTCATCGCCCGTCGCTTCCTTCACGTAATCACGTCTCCTCCTCCGCCCCGTCTTCTCCTCCCCTCTCGCTAAGCAAAAGCAACTGCAAGCCTCCCCTTCTTTTCATCCTCCTCCTCCGATTTCCTTCCCCCGCAGCTCTTCGTCCCCTGACCCGGAGGAACAAGCCCGCCGCCGCCGCCACCGCCACCGGAGATGTCGTACGCCTACCTCTTCAAGTACATCATCATCGGCGACACAGGTCCGTCCGTCCCGTCGGCCCCGTCCCTTCCTCCCCGATTGGATCCGCGCGCCTCGCAACCTGAGGCCGCCGCCTCCGCCGCCGCGGCGAGATGGAGATCCAATCTAATTCCGCTTGCCCGCTTGCGGTGATGATGTTGACGGCCTTGGCTTGGCTCTGGCTTTGGCTTTGCTGCAGGCGTCGGCAAGTCGTGCCTGCTGCTGCAGTTCACCGACAAGCGCTTCCAGCCCGTCCACGACCTCACCATCGGCGTCGAATTCGGGGCCCGGATGATCACCATCGACAACAAGCCCATCAAGCTCCAGATTTGGGACACGGTCGGTGTCCTTTCTTGCGTTTGTCTCTACCTCCGCTACTTTACTTCGTTCTTACGCATACCTTAGATACTTCCTTCAGCTTCGCCATACGATCTACCACTACCAATTAAGGCAACATAGTTGTTTGCTTGATTCTTCATGCATGTGACTTGAGCAGTTGAGCTACTAAGTCTGGTTGCACACTGGAATTTAGGTTCTCCAATTGGTGTGGCATATAGTTGTTTTTTTTGGGGGGGGGGGGGGGGGGTTCTGTAGTTCAAGATGTTTGTTCTTTATCTGTGTGCCCCACCCCCACTGAAATTATCGGACTATTCAGTGAACTATGAGACCGATTGTTGATTTAAGTTGTCCTTGGTGCCAAGCAATAGTGTTAATACTAATATGGAATGCCCATGTGGCCACATGCATCATTCATCTGATCTGATTGCGCTGTCTTTTAACATTATATACAGGCTGGCCAAGAGTCATTCAGATCCATAACAAGATCATACTACAGAGGCGCTGCTGGCGCTCTTTTGGTTTATGATATCACCAGGTGATCACCCCAATAAATTCTATAAGTTGCTTGGGTGGCCTTCGCACGCGGTTCCGTGGATCATGCTGATACTGCCATTCGAATCCATGTTGGACTGATTTCAGGAGGGAGACTTTCAACCACCTTGCAAGCTGGCTGGAGGATGCGAGGCAGCACGCTAACGCTAACATGACGATTATGCTTGTCGGGAACAAGTGTGATCTGTCTCACAGGCGTGCGGTCAGCTATGAGGAAGGCGAGCAGTTTGCAAAGGAACATGGCCTTATCTTCATGGAGGCATCTGCAAAGACCGCGCAGAATGTTGAGGAGGTGATGCTTGATTCTTGGTGCATCTATGTGCAGTTAAAATGTTTTCCAAATTTCTCATGCAGCATGAACTTGTAAGTGCAGGGATTTGTTAAGACTGCTGGAGCAATCTACAAGAAAATCCAAGATGGTGTTTTCGATGTATCTAATGAGGTACGGAGTACCTTTTAATCTCAAACCATTAATTTTGCTCTGCTTAAGGAAAATGTAGTGAGCCCCTTCGATATTACTTTTACTACCATTTACAGGACTTAACCAATGTATTACGAAACCTTCGCTACTCATGTACCTTTATTATGTTCCATTTACTCTATATGGGTTGCCTTACGATATGCATAAGTCATTATTTCTTATTATATTATAGCACGCTTATCCCCTTTTCCTTAGAACCTTTATACACTGATGATGAAAGGTTGGGGTGAGGATAGCCTAAGTGCCTAACATGGAAACTGGATAGGACAATGGCAGAGTGCCTGTTTGCCTTGTGGTCTCTTGTCTCTTGATGAAACTTGATCTTAACTAAGACCTTAAGGCCTTGTACTATGAATGGCAGAGAATTATCTTTTTTTTCTGAACTGGCATAATTGGATGAACTTTTTTAATATAATTTTTTGTGATGGGTTCTTGATGATGAAAGAGATAGAGGAAGATAGATTTTTTACTTGTTAGTGTCTTAGCAGAAAGCATTCTTCTGGAAACTAGCAATTCTCTGGTAGTAAGAATGCCATTTATCCCCAGGAACCTTGTCCCGCTTTCCAATAACATTTTGCTTGTTCCCTTAAAAAACATTTTGCTTGTTTACTGTATGTTTGTTACTGTCATATGAGTATGATCTCATACATCTTTTGTCAAATCTGCAGTCTTATGGAATCAAAGTTGGATATGTAGTCCCTGGCCAATCTGGAGGTGCTGGTAGCTCGTCGTCTCAAGGCGGTAGCTGCTGCAGCTAATTTCTAACGACTGTATGTACAAAGGCATATCTGTCGTGTGCTACATAGCAGCTGCACTATCTTCATGTTGCTGAGCAAAAAATAGTTACTGCTCCAGGGTGCTTTGTTATTTGACGCACCAATGGATTCTGTGCCTGAACGACTTAAGAGATTCAGTTTATTTATGTCAGGTGTTTATATAAACTCTGTAAATCACTAGATTCTTTACTGTTTTCCGTCATTTAGCACTCACGAATTCGGTCCGTTTGCATGTGTAAATAAGATAACTCGATGCATCTTGTTTGGTGTTGGTGTGATATTAATTTGTCTTCTTTGAATATGTTGGTCCTATGTTTCGGCAAATATGTGTCTGCGATACATGAGCGTATCAAACTATGATCGGCCAATCACTGAATACTGAAATACTAAATATGTGTCTGCGATACATGAGCTTATCAAACTATGATCAGGCCAATCACTGAATACTGAAATACTCTGCTTCCAGCGAGACATCTGGTTCTGTTTAGGATTGTGGCACCTTTTGTATGTGCTTAGATGATTGTATCTTGCTGCCTTTTTGTAGTTAAAATCACAAATGCGTCCAGCCGAAAGAAAGAGAATAAAAGAAAGAAAAAATACAAGTAAAAGGAAGAGAGAGAGAGAGAGAGAGAGAGAGAGAGAGAGAGAGAGAGAGAGAGAGAGAGGAAGGCATGCAGCCGAGAGAAAGAGAAGTAGTAAAACAAGAAATAGTAAAAATTAGAGACAGATAGAGAAAAAAGAAAGAAAAACAAGGTTTGCAGGTATTGCATCTTGCTGGCCTTAGTTAAAGAGTGCTCTAGTTAAAATTACAAAGGCTTCCCGAGAGAGAGAGAGAGAGAGAGAGAGAGAGAGAGAGAGAGAGAGGAGTAATAAAAGAAAACAAAGATAGAAAGAAAAAAGGTTTGCAGGTATGTAGAAGCCTGAACTTACAGTAGTTTCTGCGAGATATACATCCAGTTAAGCAGACAAACACAAATGAAGGGGTGGTGCTAAAATCGTCATGGAATTGGTTCAACATGTAGTTTACACTCTAAACCAAGCAACAGAAACTCACACACCGATCAAATTACAGTAATTTACAGCGTTTTGCTGCCTCCAAACCAAGATCCTCTAATCCCCAGGCAGGCAGCTGCAGATGCATGGCATGCCTGGTGACTCCGATGAGTCAGTCAGTTGGTACCTGCTGTGGTGTTGCAGTCGAAGCAGGTGTGGTTGCGGCCAATGTCCTTGAACCTGTCGTAGCCGTGCCTGAAGACGCCGAGGCCGAAGAGGACGCCGATGAGGAGGACGATGACCAGGATCACCAGCAGGTAGCACCCCACCCGCTCCCTGGTGAACTTGAGCTTGCACATGGCGTCTCTCTGTCTCTGGGCGCTCAGGGGGTTCTTATTCTTATTCTCGGAGGGAAATTTTGCTATATGCTCTCAGTCTCAGTAGGCAAGTGTCTGTCGCCCCTGTCCCATCGGCGGCATGGCGACGGTATCGCTTACAGGTGAAGCTACAGCACAACACAGCGAGGAGAAGATGAGAGCAGATGAGCACAGCACAGTGATGATGATGTGCCTTTTTTTTTTTTTTTTGCCTTTGTGCCATGCCAATGCAGCAATGCCAAGAAGAATCTGATCGCCGCGGACTGTATGGACTAATCCACGACACATGGACATGGCTCTCTTTTTCTACGGCTGTAGGAATATTAATTGCCCTGTAAAGCTATTGTAGCGTGGCCAGGAGAAGGCGCAGACGGCTCGATGGAGGGACGAGCGTAAAACCAGGGCATGTGAGACGGATTTATTCGGCGATAGCTACTCTACAAGCGGCGGTGTTTTCAGGCATTTGGGGACCGGATTATGATCCACAAATCCGGCGGTTACATTGCAGATCATAGCAGCCCATGCCTATGGAATAGGGATGGCTAAAAACACGCTCCACGGCCGACAACGCACGATGCTCCGGCCGAAACTGATAGAGATGCCCCGGTGGGAGTAGGTTTTAAGGTCGGCAAAAATTGCCAGACACCGTTTTGGAACGCGAGAATTTTGTTCTATTTTTGCCAAGATATCTTTTGCTACACCACCGACAGACATCGCACCAGCCGGGGCAAAATACTCTGATTTAATTTTTGACGGAAGTACTGCCTCAATAATAACATTAGAGAAATAAAATATTTTTTTATCCAAATTAGTTAATTATATACAAGTTCAGGATATAAAACTTGCATCAACAGAATTGTGTTAAAAGTATCTCTGAGACTATATTGATTTTGTAGCAATGGAACACATGATATAAGAGAAACTATTGGTCAAAACCCTTTTTGTGCGGAAGGACTATCCAGTGCTACTCATCAGTCACGCTGTATCTGTAATTGATAGATCGCCAGGTGACGCCGACCAAAGTGGGAGAAATCAAGGTGACTGTTTACTACGACCAATCACATCAATGTCACGCGACTAATATCTTCATCTCTGTTCGTAAGCTGATCTCGCCTATTTTGACCAACTCTGAACCGTGTAAACGTTAGAAAGGAAACGAATGGCTTATTTTGTTACCAAACCAAAACATCCTGATACAAAATGATCAACAGCTAGCAACCATGGCAATTCAAGCTCAACAACTTCAGATGATCCAAGCATCCTTTCCTTTTACTGAGCACGTTTTGTCAGTACAGCAGAAAGCTCAACACAGGCCAACAGCACGTCGTGTGAGAGAAAATTGTAGATCTTCAGCAAAAATCAGTATCTCCAATCGATGGGAATTTAGCTTCAAGCAGAACTAAAGATCAAACAGAGGCAGACACAACTGCAAGGCATAGCTCCAGATCAATAATCCCATGTGAAAACACAAGCATACCAACCTTAGATATCCAAAGTTCTACGGCATCTTATATGTATGCCAGAGGAAAGACATTACGAATTAACTAGTGTGAACCTAAGGCAGACATGAATGATAGGCCAAATAGACAGGGTGATCTCCACAACAAGAACTACTGAGATTGAGATATTTCGTCCGCGTTCATCAGAAGGGTAACAATGCAACATTCTTTCACATAGCGTGCAGGGGAAAGAGGTTACATTGTACGGGAAACTCATCAGACAAGAGAGCCGACAGCAGGGGAACAATAAAGCTCAGCGCGGCGGCCCCCTGCCCCGACCACGTCCACGACCACGGCCGCGACCACGCCCCAAAGGCTTTCCTGAATACAACAAACATTGAAAAGTCAAGTTGGTGTCATTAGTAAATAGTAACAATTAGACTCGATCAGAACAAAAGCGGAGGAAACCAAACCTGTAGTTGGCTTCTTAGGCTTCACCCTAGGGGTTTCCTCTACCAGCAAAGTTTCCAAGTTTAAGCTGTCAGGAAGAATGTAATAGCGAATGTTGTTTCCTCGCACGCTGAGGTGGTCAAGTGTTACAGGGTTCTTCCCTTTCAGTGTAAGCTTCACTGTCTTCAAATGAGTGTTCATGCTTATGTCAACACCTACGAAAAATGTACATGAATCAGAAGATGTGCAGCAAAAACTAAACCATGATCCTAGATTAATCTCATCAGTATTAGCAAAATATGTGAATATCATAATATTATGAGAGAACACTGTTCAAGGACCAGAACTGCAATCAAACAGTGATTTCCTGAATTTTGGCAGAAAGAAAAAGGAAAGTTCAAAAAAGCCTTTCATGATGTATATTCCCCTCTCTTGTGAATAATGAACTTTTGCATGCGACCAATATCAAAATGTAATTTACAGACAACCCTATCCACTCAAAACATTAACATGGAAAAAATCTAAAAAGTTGTAAGCGCAGTCCAATCCAGATTCCCAAGAAACCCCTCTTAGGAAGAAGAATCAATATTCTCCACCAGCATCATCTATGTATTTCACTATATGAAATAGTGTATGACATCATCTAAGTTTCACATGTATTAAATTCCTCAAAGAAAACGACAAGTCCACAAGAAGCTAAAACAATTGCAAATTTAAGTGCGCACTTGAATCCAACTGAGGGAAATCCCATTGTTTTAACAGACATCTAACAAGGTGACAATTTCCTAGCACTCATGGATCCAAAACTTAAAGCAACCAATTGAAAAATTCAGCTATCCCTACCTACTAGTCATCACTCAACAAGAACGCTCTCTTGATTAAACAGATCCTACAAGAAATTTAGGGTTAAGCAAATCTCCTGTGAGGCTATGAACCAGACAGAAGAAAAGAGTAAAATCTCAGTCTAATTGAACATACGTACCCAAGTAACAAATTTCAGTGGGATAGCATAAACCACACATATGGTTTTATCTAAAAAGATTTGTGCAGATAACAAGAGCTGTGGGGCAAAAGGCATTCTAAACTCTTCTGTCTCTAAAAATAAGTAAAGGACAGTTGGCTCCCGAACAAACGACACGGCACACAAGCAAATCACACTAACTCCTAGATCGAGCTGAACAAATCCTAAGAAAGTAAGCAGACACGCATCGGACAAAACCCCTAAAATTTGAAGCCTTTCAGATCGCACAAATTAAAAGGTTTCCCGGCGGCCCCGCGTTAGAGTCGAAGCGTACCAGTGATGGTGCCGTGAACCACCGTGCCGTTCTTGAGTTCGATGGTGACCGTCTCATTGTTCAGCTTCATAAGGAACCTGCGGCGAAACCCCAAATCGAGCACCAAATTAGGCGAGGTTCGTACCAAACGCAGCGGCGAGGAGGGGCAAAGAGGAGCCCATCCGAACAAAGAGCGAACGAGTATGGGGGGCGTTACCTGACGAGCTTCATCTTCGCGGTCCTGGCGTAGGGAAGGAACGGCGGCGGCGGGGAGAAAGCGCGGAGGCAGCCGGCGGAGCTGAAGCTTGTTTGCTTTCTCGGAGCGGGAGGAGTAAACCCTAGTTTGAAGGCTGATCTGGCCGACGGGTGGGAGGCGGTTCGAGCGTCTAGTTGGGCCTTTGTTGGGCCATTTGATTGAAAACTATAAAAAACTATACTCTCTCCGTACCAAAATAATTATAATAAAAAATACAAAGATTTATAATATTTAAATTCAAATAATTATAATTATATACATTTTTATGTTAATCAATTTTACAGATGTAAATGTTAATAGTATTTTCTATAGTTCTAGTTAAATTTATGAGTTTTGACTTCTCAAAACGTGAGATGCATATTTATTTTAAGATGGAGAGAATATTTTATTATAAGACTAAACCAATTTAAGTACGATAACATGCCTTTTTTCTCTTCCTGGCAAAATATGTTCTTATATAAAACTAAATTTCACAGGAATCGAGAGTAATCTCTTTTCATTGTTCATGTGCTTATGTACCTTGACTGCATAACCAGAAAAACGACTGCATAAGCATGCTGTAGTTTCCACAAGAAAAATGATGTCCATTCGTTTGAGAACTTGAAGGTACGAGCTCATCTTTACTACAAAACACCTCCAATTTCTCAGGTGGAGTTCAACTGCATCAAGTAGATGCTGAGCAAGCTTATCTTTATCACGTTCATTCATGTGGAAGGAAACAGCGTGTTCACTGAAGGCAGGGCTATTGTCCTCTGAAGCTTTATTTGCTCAAAGTTTCGGGCTACCAGAATAGAAAAACCAAAGGCCCAGCCAGCAGTGAACAAAGATGGGAGAATATACATGGGAAGTCAATCAAAATTTTACTATACTAGCTGACACAGCATACTGAACGAAAGGTCAATCCACGCTGATCCTAAACCGAATCCCTCTTTCTACTGTGGTGGAATGGCTGCCAACTTCTTAGGTGGGGGATTTCCTCCCGCAAGCAGCACATAGGCGTAGAAACAACCCATTGCAGTGCTGCATGATTTTCAAGCAGGAGAGAACATCAGATCTTGTCCAAAGGGGAAAATGGCGCTGGATGGAGATGGACAGTATAGAGAAAATTACCTCAGTGAAGCGTAGAACCCCCAAGGAAGGAGTCTATTTGTCTGCACGCAGAAGTAAAGATTAACAAATATATTAAAAAGACTATATATTCCATACGAGTTAAAGGAGTTACCAAGAAGTAAGCATGAGAGTACTTCCATGCCAGCAAAGCAGAAATCGCTGCAAAAACACAGGAAGAGCAGGTTGATAAGCAGTGGGACACAGGTACACCTAGTTTTAATTGATCACATTGTAACTCAGATACTCCTACTTTGTAACACAAAGCATAGGATGATGATATTCATTCTACCTGCTTGGGCCAAGATAAGCAGGAAGCTGGATCTGCCGCTCCTCCAAAACTTTAGACTGAGAGTACCAAGTAGCAGAGTGGCGAGCCCTGGTGCAATGCCCAAGACAAGACTAATGGTGCTTCTGGAGAAGATGTATCCTAGAAGCCCCATAGAGAATAAGAGACCACCTGCATTACCAAATGAAGTGTCATTATTTCACTTATCTATATATCGATACATGAATGACAACCAAATTCATATTTCCAAAACTTAAAATACTGAACCATTGTTTTCAGGTCGTCCGATTAATCGCGATTAATTGCGATTAGTCGTCCTGGTCGGTCCCAGTTGGTCGATTAGGAGGTCCGACTCGACCAGCTCGACCAGAAACCTAGTCGTCGACTAATCGCGATTAGTCCTCTGACCAGGTCATGGACGACCACGTTGTGGACTCTGTTTTTCGGTTTATCTGTACTGCTGAACTAGTTTGGACTTTGGTTATGTAATATACTGGTTGTATTAGTTAGTTTCTACTGCTGTGCAGTAGTGCTGCTGTTAAGGTGTGTCAAGATCAAGGCTGCATTAGTGTTGCTACTTGCTAATTATGGTTGTCTTTGGTATTCCAGACTTTTATTGTGTATAATATAGTATAGGTCGACCAGCTGATATACCTGGACGACCAGGAAACGACCAGGGTCGATTAATCGCCTGGTCGGTCCTAGGTCGACCAGGATCGACCAGTCGACCAGAAAACATTGTACTGAACCGCTCAGAAATATGGGAGGCCACGCGTGTAAGTAAACAAGGCCAGTGGAGCAATTTGTCATCAAGTTCTAAGAATGGAAGGACAAGAAAGCAGACAACATGATGCTGATTTCCAGTAGTCTAAGATTTATTATTTGCCACATAAGATCTCTATAACAAAACATGTTAGATAAAGAATTTAGAACAGCTTTGCTATCAAGGAAATGAAACTGTGTTAGCAATCTACACTTTTAGAACAACTTTAAACAATTTATGCTATGAGCAGCTCTAAACTTCCTAAAAGCTGCCAAGCATCTTTCAGAAAACCGACAGTTGACACAACATAGAAGTCTCCTGTGTGCGATTTACATCCATCTAAGCACACAATAAAGTTATACATTATAGAAACTCAAACTTACCAAAAGGGATCCCAAGGCAAAAATCATGGATTTTAGCACTCCTCTTCTGAGGAACAACATGCTCCTCCACATGTAATTCTTTCATCTGGTCTGATTGCAATTCTAACTCGTCAACCCGAGCATTCTCATTGGCACATTTTGTAGAAAGTCTAGCAGCAAAAGCAAATGGCTTCATACACACTCCACTTGTAGAAATCGAAAGCTGTGGACAAAAAATAACATGTTAACCTATCCTCTGATAGTTATAGCCAAGCAAACTCGCGGCAGGAGCAGAGATTAATACCGCGGTTAACATTGACGCCTTATTATAATATTTTGAGAAAAAAAAAATACAAATATCAACATACACACAAAATGCATGGAAATACCTAAATCCATAACACATTAAGCACATTGTTCAGAGTAAATAAAGCATTCATATATTTCAGATCACGATCCAGGATCAATTTTGTCCACTTAAGACCAGGAGATACAAAAGACAGTCCTTCTAGGCTCTAGGTTCTGACCAACACATAATTGCTGATAGAATTCTTGACTCCTCGAGGCCAAGACCTCAATTCAGCGGAATTGGAAATTTGCTGTCGCAGAAGACACCAGAAGAGCACAGACGCACCGGTACTGCCTTCAGTTCATCATTGTATACATAAATCAACCCTACTGCAGTGAAAAATTGATTTCGAGCAAAACAAGAACCCAATTTCTGCCCAAATGCCCATCAACACCAAGTCATCAAATAACCTCTTCTGAGTCCTCTCCCACACCTCTTCGCGATCCGATCGGATCTCATTTCCTTACGGTCATAACCAATGCCCAGGTAACCCTTATACCAGGCACTTCGCAGAGAACGATCGTACACACAGGGGCAAGAGCTTCAAGACTACCAAATTAGGGTTTAGCACTCGAATCCGAGGCATACCTTGGGGGAAGCAGTTAGAAGGCTCTGCGGCCACCGGCATGAGGATGGAACTGAGAAGGCTCGTGTCCGTCGATATGCCGCCGTGGCCGCAGCCGATCCGTGCAGCTGCGCCGCCGCCGCCATGGAACACGAAAGACGAGACCGTGGAACGGGACTCTCTGGAATATACTCTTTTCCAGGAAGAGGAAGGTGAAATTGGGGGTGCGCTCTCTGTAACCGTCCGATGCTATCAATCCCACAGAGGGCTCGTCATGACCGCCCGATCAGAGACAGAGAGAGACAGAGGAACAAAAGAAGACGGGATCGTCCTGAAAGGGGTGCAGACTTGCAGTGTGCGCTTGGTCTGGGCTCTCCTCTCTCTAATCCACAGAATCATATTTCCAGTGAATTCTTCAGGTTTTCTTCTCCAAATAAAAGAGTATTCTTTTGATGAATCGAATTCACATAAAAGAAGGATTCAAAGGAATCCAGGAAAATTGCTCTGTAGCGACATAATTGGACAACTCCAGTTGAATTGAACAAAACAATTGAACTTTTGCACTGGAACTGTCGTTACTCTGAGCTCTAGCCCCTGAAACAGAGGAATCCAAACTAAAATTGCATGGCCTCCTCGGTTCTATATGCACATTCTTTCTCCTTATCAAAAGGCAAAATTATATACACGATTTCCATATTCCTTATTCGAGTTTATAAAACCTTTTGGCAATATTTTGTTCTGGTGCTTCTTTTCTACGTACGTAGTAGTTTATACTCGTTGATGAAGAAACGCTCTTTGACCCCGGCCACTTCGCACGAACTGATGTATTGGTCCGTTACACCATGTGATTGGTTAGCTCGTCGGGCAAGTCCCAGAGCACACAGTCGGAGCCAAACAGGGCGGACATGTCGGAGCCACCACCCTTCCCGCCGTCCTTGACGTCGTCCGCCTCCTCGTCGCCGCCGCCGCTGCTCCCGACACTGTCATTGCCTTTCTCCGGCAACACCGCCGCCGGCCTGGTGGGCGCGGCCTCTGTGCCGGAACTCCCGCTGTACATGCTCTGGTGGCTCCACATGGACGTGCCCTGGTCCGCGTCGCCGCCGGCGCCGGCGCCGGCGCCACCGAGGACGACGTACTCCGGCACCGTCCCGTTGTCGTCGTACCGGAACTCTTCCTGCCCGTGAACAACGGGGTTGTACGTGGCGTACATCCCCGCCAGCCCCTCTGTGACGTCGGCCGGCGTCCAGGGCGGCTGCTGCTTGCCGCCGGGCTCGCTCATGATGGCGCGGGACAGGCCGAGCTTGATGCGCTCGATGGTGTCGTCGGCGGCGGCCTGGGCCTGGGGCGGCGGCGCCGGGAGCGGGAAGCCGCAGGGCGCCGTGGGGGCGAGAGCGGCCGCGCCGGAGCCGCCGGCGATCGCCATGTCGGGCACCGCGGGCGAGGGGAAGTCGGTGGGCCGCTTCTTGGTGAGCAGGTGGAGCATCTCGTCCTTGAAGCACCCCAGCGCTGCCTCCGCGAGGTGGGCCACCTGCGGCGGCGCCAGCGTGGTGGCGATCTCGGCCATGAGGTGCGAGAAGGACTTGTGCGTGACGGGGTCGATGCCCATCCCGGACAGCTTCTTCTTCAGCTTCGTGTTCCAGTGGTTCTTCACGTCGTTGTCCGTCCGCCCCGGCAGCTGCGCCGCGATCACTGACCACCTGATAGCACGCATTGCTAGTCTGTCAGTGCATCGCTCGCTCCCATCGTGACATACACAAGCCCGAGAGCACGAGAGGAGAGGTGGAGGACGGGCGGGCCACCTGTTGCCGACGACGGAGTGCAGCTTGATGATGGTCTGCTCCTCGGCGTCCGTGAACTCGCCGTGCTTCAGGTCGGGCCGCAGGTAGTTGGTCCACCGGAGACGGCAGCTCTTCCCGCACCGCTGCAATCCTGCCATAACATAAACTCGGTCACAATCCAGAGGAACTATACGCGGACGGACATTGGACGCTCGCTAGTACATACCGGCATTCTTGGGGATGAGGCGCCAGTTGCGCGTGCCGTACTGGGTGATGTAGGAGAGCAGCTTGTTGTCCTCCTCGGGCGTCCACTGCCCGCGCTTCACGCTGTCCTTCTCGCAGCACGGGATCCGCCCCATCCTCGCTCGCGATCCGGCTCTGATATTTCCCGCACGCGCCTGGGGTCTCTGGGACTGGGAGTGCCACGCCCGCGCCCTGCTGCGACGCCACGCCACTGCTCCCGCGGAGTGAGCAAGCAGTGCCCTAGTGCGGCGCTCACATTGCGCGCCGGGGCGCATAAATAGGCGCACCCGCTCGTGCGAGCCGCGGCTACCGCTGCTGCTGCTGCCTGCCCAGCGCACGGGAAGGGCGGGCGCGGCGCGCACGGGCGAAGGAGGCATGAGCGGCATAAAGAATTCAACGCCCGCGCAACGCGTGACGGCCCCCCGGGGAGCAGGGACAGGTTGCCCACCCGCACAGCGCCGGGTCAACCCCCCGGTCCAACCCAAGCGCTTTCCTCCCCCTCCCTCCAAGCGCCAGGTTCTGTAACATTACTTGCATACAAGAATTTGGCATTTGGAAAGGCATTTGTCAGGCCTCTAGTAGAGTTCGCCTTTTATCTCATGAAGATGGTGACGTTGTTGATAGTGTGAAGTAATCTTCTTTTCTGATGAATTTTAATGTTCTTTGAACATTATATAAGCAAATTTTACCAATTACATGAACACCTCCAGCCAGGATGTATGACAGCCGCAAGGCCAACAAAGTTCAGCGCCTGCCGATGGGAAGCTTCCACTCTGATGTTACTGGTATAGAGCATAGCCCTATAGTTTGCATTGCTCCTCTGAATCACTGATGAACATATTCTGTTTCATTGTTCGGATCATGAATTTAGCTTCTGATTCAGCATTTAATCGATTAATTAAAGTAGCAATATTTAAGTTTGTTCATCAGGCCTTACCTTCATTGTTACCTGAATAAGTGTACAGTACAATATAGCATTCCTCCGTTGGCAGTGTGCAGTGCGCCAATCGACGCGACGCCGCGCGTCGACGACGGGATGACGGACGCGTACTTTTTCCGGTGGCAGTGTGCAGTGCGCAGCGCAGCCGTGCGCCCGTGCCGGGTGCGTTATGCGTCCGTGTGTTCTTCAGTGCCTCGCCTCCGTCAGTCAAAGCAGAACGCTCAATTCATTCTGCCAGGGACTAATCGCACTGCTAATCTTCAGTTCCTGATTTAATTCTACTCTTGGCGTATTCATAAATCTCCAGTCTTGAGAACCACTTCTCCTCTAGGATCAGCAGAAGGTTCTGGTATTTCTATGCGTTGCATTTTGATTACGCTCTTCACTCTTGAGATGAGGCTGCTATTTTATCCTCCCATCCGCGCCGGAAAGAACACGGAGGGGCCAAGGGCACGCAGCTTCAAGAATCCCCCTGAATCATGTTCTTTCCCACTGTTCCAGTAAAATCCAGCCGTGCTGGTCACACGGCTTATGCATGCTCAATTCAAATGGACATGGTGGCACAAACTGAATCCATTACGTGGTGCAAATTGAGGACAAGGAAATTGCGAGGAGAACATTTATTGGAGGAGTCCCTTAGAGTCTGAGTCTGAAACTGAAACTAAATAAGGCGGCATTCAACAACACAGACTCGTTCCTCGCGTTCTTCTGAACTTCTGAGGTAAACTCGGCAGTATCAATACGACATGTATCCATGGTAACACTACTGTATGCATGTTACAATCCAATGCAGGAGGAAGGCACTGAAAATAAATAGAACCGGATGCCACTCCCCGATCCTACAGATGACCTGTTACTACTAGTGTATGCTGCTGCTGCTGTTCATCGTCCCCTCGGAGATGAATTCGAAGAACCTTCCATTGGCTCTACCTATTCTCCATCATACCATTACAACAGGAAGAAAAAGCATTTTGCCTAGTCTCCTAGCCTACCTTCTTGGTGATTAGCCCCTCGATGGAGCCGACGAGCGCGAAGGCGCTGACGAGGAGGCAGACGACGCTGAAGGTCTGCAGGACGACCCAGCGGGCGGACCACCGAGGCACGCCCCGCTGGACGAAGTACATCTCCACGGGGAAGTAGATGGCCAGCGGCCAGAAGTTGAGCGCGCCCAGCAGCGCCAGCACCTCGTTGAAGTAGGGGAACGCCACGGCCACCGCCGTCGTGGACGCCACGTACAGCGTCCGGAAGCACACGCGCAGCAGGTTCACCCGGCACGCCGGCAGGCACCCCAACCGGACGGTGTGGACGTCGTTCACGAACCCGCTGTCCGGGAACCGCTCCGCGAAGAACCGGTCCGCGAACTGGAAGATCGGCTGGCTGTACACCTGCAGGTTTGGTTTGGTTTCAGAATTCAGACAGAAAAAACTGGAAGATGGTTTTTTGTGTTTCGGGCTGTCACTGTGTCAGTGTGCTACGTAGGAGAGTACCTGGTACCCGCCTAGCAGGTGGAGGATGATGCACGCGTTGGCGAAGTCGACGAGCCAGTAGGGCTCGTAGAAGCCGAAGCCGGTGAGGAGGTTGCCCGGCGCGTCGCTCCCGAAGGCGGCGTAGCCGAAGCAGCCGCAGCAGAGGTAGAAGAATGTCGTGATGAGGATCGAGATCATCGATGCCTTCTTCATCGTCTTGTTCTCGGCCGGTGGTGACTTCAGGGTGTCCTGAATTACCGGAGGTGAGGTGAGAAGAAATAACTTGTTACGACTACTGTGCTTTTACAACGATCGATGATATAACAGCGTTCGTTTCTGAAAGAATGACCACCGTGCGGTTATGGAGTACCTGTATTTCCAGGAGGATCAACGAGTACGGGTACGCGAAGGCAATGTCGCCGATGGCCTGCGAGACGCGCCAAGCCTTCTGCATTGGCGTCCTCATCGGAACACCTGTTATGCTTCCTTTGATCGTCCCGTTAGCTACACAAGCAATTATCTGAGCATATCTGGTGCCAACATTCATATCATAATATATATACAACCCGGCCTTTAAATCTAAATGTTTAACTGTACTGTGTGAGTTATATATGTTCCGATAACTGAGCGAACGAAAGTATACCAAAAAAAAAAAAAAGAGTAGTACCAGTGTTCAAATGAAGCGATGGAGAGAATGGATCTATCTAGTGGAAGAACCAGAGTGCATACCGATGGTTGTTGCGAGGCCGAGGCCAAAGCCGATGAAGGCGTAGGAGAACGACATGACCGCGGCGACGACGGAGAGCCACGCCATGTCGTGGAAGTCCGGTATGAAGGAGAGGAGGAGCTGGGCGGCGCCGAAGATGAGCATGTAGTAGCTGCCACCGTAGTCGCAGTGCGCGTCGTGCCCGTGCTCGTGGTAGCAGTTGGCCTTCAGAATCGCCCTGCGATCGGCATCCAATCCAACAGCAGAGCAGCCCGAGGGCACACGCAGTTATTAGGAACAAAAATTATGGTATTCAGCGAAAATAACTGCAAGAAGGACAACAAAAGCAACCATCGTTCTGCTCGCTAAAAACAGAGGGCAGGAAGCACACGGTTGCAGACAGCTTGAGCTGTAAAGCAGTTTCGAGAGAGAGAGAGAGAGAGAGAGAAGAAAAAGGGGGGAAATTTTGTTACCGGCCAGCGGCGGCGGCGGCTACCTTATGCTAGTGGCGGTGGTGATGGTATAGGCGACGCCGCAGCCGTACAGGCTCACGAACTGCAGCGAGCCGCAAGCCCAGGTATGCTTCTTGCCTGAGCATGTCGCCACAGAGCAGCACACACAACACAGTAGACGGGTTATTTACAGCACTTATGAAGTAACACAAAAGCACACCACGAACGAAGCAAGTTCAATTCAGAAGTTTCTCTCGTGATTCGTAGCTGCTGCTGCTGCTGCTGTGATTCGTTCTATCTAGCAGCAGCTAGCAAGGACTAGTGAGACGAGAGGTATAGTACGTATATACTATGGTGCAGATAGCCGAATAGTAGTAAGTATACCGAGGTAGACGCGGACGGCGTCCATGTAGGAGCGGTTGCGTGGCCCCTTCTCGCGGTCGCCGCGCCGGTAGCAGTCGGCGAGCAGCGCCGCGGAGACGTAGGTGACGAGCGCGAAGCAGAAGAGGCAGGCCGGGCCGACCACCCAGCCCAGCTGCGCCACGCTCCAGGCCAGGGACAGCACCCCGGAGCCGATCACCGCCGTGATGATGTGCGCCGCGCACGTCCACGGCGTCCCTGCACGTCGTCCCCGCGCATGCATCAGCGCGCTTGGTTGAGAATTCAGACGCGCAGTGTACAGAGGAGGGGGAGGGGAGAGGGGGGCAACCGAGCGGCGCGCGAGAGCGAGACGCGTACGAGAGGCAAAAGGGGTTTCAAAGGCGGCGCGAAGGGCGTTACCAGTCCGGCGCGGGTGGCCGTCGTCGTCGCAGCGGCCGTCGAGCACCTCGAGCGAGTGGTGCACCGCCATTGCGTGCGCTCCGGCCCGTTCCCGTCCGAGCGAGAACTCCGCGCGCGGCGTTCCACCACACGATTGGTACGTCCGTCCGGGAGGCGAGCTAGAGAGGCTGGCTTGGCTGCTCTAGCTCTGCTCGGGGAAGCGACGACGGCGAGATCGGTCGGTGCACTGCAGCGCAGATTCTCAGGGCTCGTTTGGAAGTCTGGAACCGATCCGTTTCTCACGAGAATCCCAATAATCACTGCCAAACGGAAGTTTACCGAGGGATTCGGATCCGGAACGTTTTACGGTTTCTTCGTTGGAGTTCGGAACGGCTGGAGGCTAGTTTCTACCGTTTCTGTTTTGCAACAGTGACTGTACTATTTTAGTTAGTCTTTTTTAAAACTATAACAAGTTAAAAAATTTATTTAAGTTGTTGTTTGCTCACAAAAAATTCTGATAAGCATATTTTAATTCAACTCGCTAGCCAAACGATTTTTTTAAACATATTTTAAGTCTTTTTTAAGCATATTTTAATTTACATATTTTTTTATGTAAAACTATTTTTCTTGAAATCAGAATTCAACCCGCTAGCCAAACGATTTCGTAAAGTGATTCTGATTCATCATCCGAAACGTTTCTTCGAAGAATCTAGATCTAAAAGTGAAACGTTTACGTGAATCTGGATTCCTACCAAACGCACCGGTCGGTGCGGGAGGAGCCACGGCACAGCAGAACAGAACAGGACAGGACTGGACTGGTGAACCAGGAGACGACGGAGGGTCCGGCGGTCCGCGGCGGTCTCGGTAGTCAGATCGGCATCGAACTGGTGTACGGCGTGTGTGACGTCATCCGCCCTGATTGGCGAATGCACGTAAAGCCACTTCGCCCACGGCCCACACGGTGGGGAGATACTCCGTATCGCATTTGCATCTGCCATCCAAATGCAAGACTATACAATTCAGTACGGCTATGGGCTTAATGAGGTTCCGATTTTTCCAAACAACATTCATTTCGCAAAGAAACCAAACAAATACCAGATTAGTACCCTGCTAGATCAAAATCTGGATCCGTAACGGGTGTCTTTGCATTAGTTTTGGTAGCATCTGGTCTGGAAACGACAGAGCAGTCATACCAGCGAAATCGGAAAAATTTCCAAATCCCTGCCACATAAAAAAAAATCCATTTCGCTCAATATCCCACGTGGCAAGGACTGGTGCCTGGTGGTGGTGGGGCATCGGTGAGAGATGCATTGGTCTGCTGCCCTCTGCAGCACGTCACGGGTCGGTCGGCGGTGGTCCGAGGGTGCGGCACATGTCTTCCACCAGCAGGGACCCGGTCGGCGGGGTCATGAGCGATGGCGCGCGCGAAGCTGCTACGGAGCAGAAACGGCACGTTCCCGACTTTCATTTGCCACGACATGCAGCGGCTTCCGTTCGGGCAAATCATTTGCCGCCCTGCCCATCCCCATCCCCATTCCCATTCCATCATTGGCGCGGTGCCTTGGAGAAATCTTACCCTGTCACTAGTCTCATATTCTGGGACTACCTAGGCGGCTAGAATATCTCCATCCAAAAGTTGCGGAATGCGGAATTGGAAGCTTGCCACCTGCTCCGTATGACCACAACGAAAGGTGACGTTAATAGCGTCCAACATTAGCTCCACGTGTTAAGAGGTTCTGCACCAACGAAAACAACTTGTTTGCACGTCCATTATTAGGGATCCTTCGACAACCAGCTTGCTCAAAACTGTAGTCCTAAGATAAGCTCTGGCTTCTTAAGACTTTGCCCGTTGAAGAAGATAAGCCATATGAACCTAGCTCTCCTGACTCCACTAGTATTATAACCGAGCCAGAAGAAATCTAGCCAAAGACATTCTTAATAAATTTTAGATGTTAGAGCATCTACAAGAATACCTAATAGTTTCTTCCAAAAAATATATAGAGTTTTAAAACTTGTAAAAAATATTAAAAGAAATAAAGTAATTCAATTTTGTTTCTAAATTATCCTAACCACTTTTATATATTGTTTCTCTCTTATAAATTTGCACAATAATTCTTTAAATTGGCTGACAAAAACGTGAGGGGGGGGGGGGGGAGAAAATACACGTAACTCGGAAGCGTGTACACTTTACACAGAACATGATAACTTTTTCATGTTCTAAAAAGATTATGACGATGAATTATGAGTTATTGGAAAGAGTTTTTTTTTTCATCTGACTAAAAACCAAAGACTAGAAAGAGATTTAGGAAATTCTTGAAGATGTTCGAAACTATTATTAGGTATAACATTCAGTGATGCTATAACTATACTCTAATAACAAAGACCAGAGGTTAAAGCAGTGGGGCTAATAATAGCACAGCAAAAGTTCCGAAAAACAATTTGGTCGATTTTGAAACCAGAGACCGAGAGCACCTCTCTCCTTTTTTGACGAGTACAGTTGCCATTGCCCGACGATACCCAAGATCGAGTTGCTGTCGTGGAGGTTTTTGTCACCCTTTTTGTGGATATTCTGGACCATTTTGATTCGTTTCTTTTTATCAGGAGGACCGGCATCGAGCCAAATCCCTATTGCCCTCTTGATGCTACGTACACATATTGGATTGCATTGCAATTGTGCGTGCGTGTGGGTTCGTCAGCACCGCCCCGGCCCGGCCTGCGGCGGACTGAAAATTCAGCCAGCACAGTGAGATGCTTATTGAAGACTACCCCTACTTCAGTACTGTAGAGTGGAATTGTTGAGGGTGAAAAGAGGAACCCCACGTCGCAATCTTCGAGCTGAATTTTGACTTGCTAGTCCTCTCGCGCGTAGTTCAAGAGAACTACTCTCCGTGGCACATTCCATAGATCACTACCCGTCAAACAAACCATGACATCGCGGAGATAAGCCGTGCTGTGTTTTTCCTCTCTAGCTTGGAAACGATAATGCACGCTACTACATCACTACATGGGCATTGGCATCGACAGCCAGCGAGACAATGGCCCTTCTCAATTCGCTCAAGTGTACCAACATCTTTGGAGTTCAGTCTCTACATGTACTCTCTGTTTTTTTTGAAACAAAGACGTATACTAGTAACGATGTTGCTTGGGCAGCCCCACGATGATGGAGATGGGGTGCAAAGCGGAAGAAGTCGAGTTCGATGGTTGGATGGATTCATGGACAGGGATATATATACCCATGTTTAGTAATGGAATAACGGGAGCGTTGAGAGAAGGAGATAGGTGGGAGACATGTAAGATTCCCCGTTAGAAGTTAGAACCACCATGGAGGAAAAATGAGCCACATTAGCTTTCGTCTAAAGGAGGAAGGAAACCAGGAAAGATGATGGTAGACATGACCATGTGATTATAACTTTGATTTGACATGTTACTGGGCAGGTATGTTTTTTGCTAAAGAAAAAGGAGAGGAAAATCAAACCCAAGGTCCCGGCCCTAGCGGTTGTGAGGCCAACTAGGCTTGCATCGTGTGGTAACGGCAGTACGGCACGCCGGCTTTTGGCCCATTTCGGGATCGGTCCGTTGCGCCGGAACCTTCAGGGTCTAGTGCGTGGATGAAATACAGCCCACCCACCGGCCCGCGCCGCTACTCGGCAGTCCCGCAGGCGTTGTCGCATCGTCGGCCCGGCAACGTTACGCGGCCCCATCACAGAATCACGTCTTGAGGTTTTTTTTTTTGACAGAATCACGTCTTGAGTCTTGACAAAACACGTGCAACATGTCTGGTAGAAGAAATCAAGAGGATACAATACAAGCGACGTACGTACCTGTAGCTGATGGAGGCCGTGATTGTGTAGGCGATGCCGTAGCCGAACAGGGCCGTGTGCTGCAGCAGCATGCACACCCATGAGCTGCTGCTACCTGTCAAGGGGGCGTTTCATTGTTAGGTTTAGGGATTAGGAACGCTGTTGATGTACTACTGTACTGAACAACGACAGCAGTATAGGCAGTGCTGTACCTCATCAAAAATAAAAAGAGAAAGAGAGAGAAAAAAAAATAACAAGAACATATAACCTGATCGTGAAACAGAAAAGAGTGACAGCGAATTTTCCAACACTTGTCAGGTCAAGATTAAGCCGAGATGCGTTGGCCTACATCAAACGCTTTCGTAATTGGTACACCTAAGCTTCTGCCCCTGTTACAACACACTACTCCCTCAGTCCCTTTATATGTGTCGTCTGGGAAGCGTGTTTGTGAGGGAAACACGGTTTTTTAAAGATAGATATTAAGGGACAGATGGAGTAAGTCTCTGTATCCTGTACGTTCATATCTGTATTTGCCTGAGTCTTTGTACGTTTTCCTTACCTACTAATACAGATACGTTCTATCAAAAAAAAAAACTAGTCCTAATAAGTTGACAGAGATGGATCCTTGCCAATACAGCAGCAGTTCCTTTTTGTACAATATTAGCGAGTAGCGACCAAAAATACAGTCCTGTGGTGAATTGACCCAGCTTAAAACGTTATTTGCCGTAGATTTTGATTGCGTTTCGTAGGTGGTGCACGCTGCGCACCTGTTAAACTCACTGGACCTATTCATCGGCGTGCGCACACACACCTGTTAATCTCACTGGACTTGCTATTTTCTCCTATTTTTTTCATCTACATGTACACACTGTGTGCACATGATATGATATATGAACTGTTAAACTGATAATATATATAGTACTAAATCCTAAGATTCTCTTCTCTCCCTCCCTAATAAAAAACAAAGGTTTCCAATCGGCGAAAGAAAGCACCGCTGACGTCGCCGTCCACATGGCACTTTCGACGAGTGCGCTGGAACACCCAAGCCTCCGCCTTCACAGGGGAGCGAGGGAATTGGTTCAGTCGTGTCGGACTCGAACAGAGTCCAGGTGTCGCCTGCGCTTTCGCGAGCTCCGATCGCCAACTCGTCCACGGACACTGATCAGACGAACCAGCAGACTGGTGACTGCCAGCCACACGAGTTTGGTCGAGCTGTACAGTTGTCGCCACGGGGTTCGCGACCCTTCCCGTGTTCCAGTGGCGGCGCTGGAGCTGGACTCGTCTCCTCGTGCCTGTTTCCGTCTCTATCCCCTGCGCGTTTCGCCGTCACAAGTCACAACCCGTCGAGTTCCACAGAGCCGGCCTAGGCGACCTGTGGCTGGGATGGGAGCAGCTCTTTCCCTTTCCCACAGGCGAATGCGAGTTTCCTCATCGAACAAGCAAATTTCTCGGTACGGCTTTGGCCATCACCTCCTATGCTCGGCAACCAACAACTTCAGGGGCCAGGACTCAGGAACATAGCACGCCCACGACTTTCAGGTTTAACTTATTCTCCACCAGCTCATTAGAGTGGATTTGTCAATGGGATTTGGTACATATTCAATCGGTCACGTCTAACGCAAAAAGTGCCTACCTGTTTACGTCCCTAATGCTATGCTGTGTATAGTATAGTATGAGAAGACACACAACACAAAGTAGACAGCCGAAACTTGAGGAGTAGACTCTGTCTTTGTTCTAATATAAACAGAAACAGAGGTCGAACACATGGTTGATATGTGCCCATGATGTTCAGTTTTGTGATGAGTGATTGAAACACTTGGGTGTTTCAGTTTGAGCGGTTATCACTAATCCTTTGTGAAAGCAAATGTGTGCCTGTCTATCGGCTTGTGGTGTGCAGGTACTATGCCTAGTGACAGTGGTCAATGGCGTGGAGAAGGTCGAGTAGAGGCTTGCCGTGCGATGGACTGAGAGCAGTGAAGGGCGGAAGCGGGGCTCGGACTGAGGGAACATGGGCGCCGGCGGACTAGCTGTGGTGGCTAGTGCCTGGCACCGGCGAGTGCGAGAAGACATGGAGGTAGACCGAGTCGACCGAGTCAAGACGGCGGACGAGCGGGTCGAGCAGAGGCTCAGGGGACTCGGAGTCCGACCGGGCGAGGACAAGGTGGCTCGAGTCGAGCGGTTTGGTGGTTTGGGCCGCAAAACCACCGGAGGACGGTTTCCGAGTTTGGGCCTCAAAACTCAGGGTTCGGTAGTTGAGCCGAAAGCTACCTGTGGCGGGTTTCGCGGGTTTGAGCCTCAAAACCTGGGCGGAGCTTCCGAGGAAGCGGGAATGGCACATGGCGGAATCCTGGAGGTTGCGTCGAGGCGACGATAACTCCTGGCAGGAAGCAGAGCCGTCCATTCAAATCGAGGAAGATATTTTCTGGAGCTTTGACTGCAATGCTTAGGCTAGGTAGTTCACTTATGTATCTAGGGGGTCTTTGGAAAATAGCCAAAGCCCTGTTAAATAGGGGATGAATGGGTATCCTCATCCCACCTCTTGAACCCTTAGTCATTTGCACCACCTCCCTCTCTCTACTTTCTCTCTCTATTTCATGAGGTCCCTAGTGTAAGGATTTGCACTTTGATTTTGTTGGAAATCGTAGGCCTTACCCTCCGTAAGCCATGACGGCTTTGATTTTGTGATTGCGTCTCCTTTTCTTGTGTTCTTTGCTAATCGCGTTTTTGCTCCTCTTAATCCTCTTTGTTCATGCGTTGATTTCTCTTGATTGAGAGCGAGTTTTGCGATTCCGTTTGAACCAAGTTGTGCGGGATCACGAATAGAAGATTTGCACCGAAGGGTTTCGTCCCAAACATCTTGAGCACATAGATCGGACAATTTCTATTTCGTATTCTTCGTTTTTGGAGTTTTTCCCGAAATCCTTTTATGCCCGTTGATTCCATTCAAATTGAGCAATGATCTTCTAGGGATAGCTCACCAATCATGTTGGGATCATGCCCACAAAATCTGGTCTTGATTGGTAAAGATTTGGTGGAGTTTTTGTGGAGATTTTGGTGAAGGCGATTTAAATCGCACTGTTTACTCCTCTGTCCAGGCGTTCTCAGACAGTCCGCGGGTCCTTGGCGGACAGTCCGCAGATCGGGTTTCGGCAGAGGGACTTCGGGGGTCTCTGTCTCAGGCTTCGCGGACAGTCCGCGGTCACATGGCGGACAGTCCGCGTCTGGACCTGTAGCTCTTCTTTTTCTGTCCAGTGAAGTGTTGGTTTTCGTTTTTGCACGGCGGACAGTCCGGCACACTGGTGCGGACAGTCCGGGATCGGACCAGAGCTGAATCCAGAGAAGTTGTTTTTCGATCATTTTGCCTGCGGACAGTCCGGAAAAACTCGCGGACAGCCCGACGCTCTTTCCTTCTCCACTGCGGACAGTCCGAGCCTGGGGTCCGGACAGTCCGGGAAACCCCAGGAAGCTTGTTTTGCTTCGGTTCTTTTGCGTGTTGGTTTTCGTCCGTCTCCAACCGCTCCGTTGCACTTCTAGGGTTTTTTCTAAGGTGTCCACACACTTGTTGGATCATGTGCGAGTCGTTTTTCTCAAGCTTGTGTTTTGGGTGTGATCAAACAATAGAAGTATCCGAAAAGAATTTTTATTTGGCTCTCATTCCCCTCTCAGTCGTCGCTCTCGGTCCTTCACAGAGGAAAAAAAACACGACACGTACCTAGGTTGCGGGCGACGGCTTTGGCGTAGGTGCGGTTGCGGCGCGGGCCGTGCTCGGGGTCCGGCGACCGGTAGCAGTCGGCGAAGAGCGTGGACTGGAGCGCCGTCACGGCCGCGAAGACGAGCATGGCGGCTGGCCCGGCCACCCACCCCAGCTGCGCGATGCTCCACGCCAGCGACAGCGCACCGGACCCGATCACCGCCGTGATCACGTGCGCTGCCGCCGTCCACATGCTCCCTGCGCCCCCCACCGAACAACACAAACCGCGCGCCGGTTCAATTCCGTCAGCCCGTTCGCGACGCGGGGGATCCGCCTCCAATAGCCCAATGGCGAGCGGGCACGGACGCCATCAGAGAGGAGGGGAGAGGGAGAGTAAAGAGGGGCTCACCGTTTCGGACGATGCCGCCGCCATGTTTCGCCTGGTCCGCGATGAGGGGCAGGACGGCGCCGTGATCCCCGCCCTCGCCGAGCGCCATCGATCGATCGCCGGGCGGGCGGGCGGGCGGAGCAGGTCGTCGGTCTCCGCCGCCGCTCCTCGCGATCCTAAATTCCTAATCCTCTTGCGGATCGGAGGAATGGACGAACGAATGGTGAAGGGGACGACTAGTTGCGTTGCGTGTGCCTGCCTCTCCGTCTCGGGGGGCGACTACTATTTGAAGCACCTGGCGAGTGGTGTCTGGCTAGATCACTCGTCGAGGAGAGAAAATGGCGTGTGTTGGCAGGACAAGGAAGAGGGATGCAATAGCGTTTCGTTTTGTTTTTTCCTCTCCTTCTGTCTCGTTGAAAAGGACGGTGTAAGTTTGAGTGCTCTTTGTGATTGGCCTCCTCTCTGTATCCGAAATGTATGCACATGTTGTTGCCAAATCATTCAGCCTCGCCAACAAATATTCCGTCAAATGGTTAAGGATGTTGTTGTTACATGACGCATCTCACAAATTGACGCACATACAGTTGGTGAGATGCTAGCCAGAAACGTGCCAACGGCCTGCTGGCTACAGGCTACTCCTATGCTGGAGTTCGAGCTGATAAATATTCATTCGGACTTCTGATTTCTCAACAGGATTTAACACCAGTTTGGTCCGAGGTTTTTCTGAATCACGTCTGACTGTAACTTTGATAATACATACATGCTAAAGTTTTTAAGGTAGTGTTTGGATCCATAGGGATTGTAGGCAACTAGGGATCCGGACAAAAAAAATTCACAAAATCCTATCTAATCTAAAGACCTTATGATTTTAAAGAATTCTAACGTATAGGCACAAAATTCATGAAACATTAGAAATTATTTTTATCCAAAATTTGAATTTTAAAATTCCATCTAAACATATTTTAGGCCTTGTTTAGATGTTGTCGGACTCACCACAATTCACATATATTGAAGTGAATTAGAATGCAATTTAGTTTAAGTTATACTCTAATCCACCTCAATTAATACGAATTGATGTCAATCCGACTACAACGAAATAAGGTCTTAAGACCAACGTGTTGTTATTCTACTACGACCCTTTCTAAAAGAAAAACAAAAACAAAAACGGTGAGCTGGGGATTAATCTCGACCTTTACTGAAGAAACTAGATGTACTGCTCACTAGGAGACTGAAAGATGCAAACAATCATTTGACACAAGATGGTTCGCTTGCGGAATGTTTTGTGGACTGCCCTGACCTGTAAGCTTCTACTCCTCCCTACGTCCAGCTGGACATATGGGCAGAGCTACATTCTAGGTACGTAGTATTTTCTCCTTTTTAAATTACAGGACGTTTTGATTTTTTTTCTAAATATATTGATTTTACTCTATATAGATATAAATATATATCTATATGCATACCAAAACATCTTATAATTTAGAATGCATGAGTACTTTACAATAATATCTCTATTAAAAAACATTTCTAGAGTAGACTAGTCAATTCATTTTAAGAATATCAATATTATGAAAATAAATTTCATAAAGAATCTAATAATTATTATTTGTTGTCATAAATATTGTTTTTTTTCATTTAATCAAAATTATTATAAATTAACTTTATATAAAACTATAAATACATTATTTTTGTGGTAGAGAAAATAGTTATGGGGCCACTTTTACAAAAGGGGTGCTAGAGTCAGGGGTAATAATGAGTGGACATATGTGGCCGCTGGCTCTATGGATTGTTTTTATTTTTTGAGGGGTGGTCGTTTATGAACTGTTTGGTGCACCAGGTCCAGGAGGTTGTTTTGATAATGTAAAGGCTATTACCCCCCCCCCCCCCCCCTCCCCACCCCTCCAAAAAAGGAATGTAAAGTCTGCAAGCCCAAAGCCCAAGTGCAGGCCCAAATATGCATTCGTCCAACACGCTCTGAATGCTTTATTTTACTCCCTCCGTTTCAACTTATAATTCGTTTAATTTTACTCGTCGTATCAAAAAAATTGTACAAACATAATCAAATTTAAGTCATTCATGTAGACTACTTATTAAATAAGAAAGTCACAAAAAGTAATATTTTACACAAAAAATTGAATAAGACGAGTGGTCAAATTGAGGTTGAAAAAGTCAAACGAACTATAATTTAGAACAGTGAGAGTACCAATTAGACTATTTCTGGTAGTTATTTTTATTGTGGTAGCTTCAAAAACAACTTAGATTCTGTTTGGAAACGCTTTTATATTACTATAGTCTATAATAAAGAGTTATGTTTCTATCTTCCAAAAAATGAACTATGAGCTAGTGAAGTTAGAAAAGCGGCATCAATTTCATCTTCTCCGATGCAATCAGATGAAAAAAAAAACTACCAAACAAGCCCTCAATAAAAAAAGCCCTTCCAAACATGCACACACAATAATGTCTTATGAAACCAAAACCAAGTAAAAACGGTGAAGCCGAAGCCATTTTCAACTAAAAGAAGAAGCCACAAAAAAAGTGGTCGTTTGTGGCTTCACCATTTTCGGAAAATCACAAGCCTTCCCAAAACCCTTAGTATTGTACATACGTGCGTTGTAGTAGAATATACAGTTGCTGCGTCATCTGTTCTACTGCATTAGAATCAAATCTCTATTGATGCAAGTTTTATGTTAAACTTATATATAGTTTGACTAGCTAATTGTTGGTCAAAGATTGTAAAATTTGATTTTTCCTATACAAAACATGATTATTGTTGTGGGACAGATGCTATATTTCTCATAGTTAGCTTATGGGGACTGATTTCTTTTTATTTCTCAAAAAATGACAGTATTGTTAGAAATTCGAGATTAAATTCACCTTACATGGAAGAGCGTAGGTAGTGTTTGCACTGGTTCATGTTATTTTGCGTTACCGAACTATGACAGAGCCTTCGTACGATCGAGATGTTTCTGAAAGGACCTAATCGGCCTAGAGGGGGATTGCATAGGCAATTCTCAAAACCTGAAATTCAAAAAACTTGATGCAGAAATTAGTACTACCGGTACTACCGGTGACCGGTACTACCGGTGCAACTGCTGGTACTACCGGTTCCTACGGGAACTAGCAAATCTCGAAGGAATTCAACTTGGATTTTAGATCTACTAATTCCTTACTATCCTTAGGTGATGTAGAGGTGGTAGATGAACTCCCTTTGACTTGCTCCTTCACCAAATCGTAGATCGGCTCCTCCAACCCTAAGAACAAGGAGGGAGAGGAAGAACACGAAGAACATGTGATAGCACAAAGTATATGTATGAAACAAGAGCAAGCACGCGAGACACAGGATTTAATCCGAGGTTCGATCTCCACACAAGGAGCACATACGTCCCCGTTGTTGAGGTTGAAAGGATCAAGATGCCCAAGAGGGGGGTGAATTGGGCTCTTTTAAATTTTTAAGCAATAATTAAAACCTATCAAGAGCCAATTAACCCCCTAGTGCTTTCTCAAGTGTGTTCTAGCTAAACAAGCAAGACATGGCAATGAAAGCGATGAAGCCCTATGCAATTCTACTCAAGCAACAAGAATGTAAAGCGGAAAGTAATGCTTGAATGTAATTGCAATAAGGAGAAGGGGCAAGGAAATTGACACGATGACTTTTTGCTGAGGTATCGAGGAGTCGACACTCCCCCTAGTCCTCGTTGGAGCACCGCGCACGGTATCGCTCTCCCTTAGTCCGCGCAAGGACTAAGTGCTCTCTACGGGCTGATTCTTCGCCACTCTGGCTCGGTGAATCGCCCACAACCGATCACAAACGAACTTGGGTCATCCACAAGGAACACCACCGGATGATCACCAAGCAAATTTCCGCGAAGCCGTCTAGGTGATGTCGATCACCAAGAGTAACAAGCACTAACTCTCATTTGATCAAGGCTAGTCTAGTGATTGAATGGATGCACACTTGCTATCTCTAAGCAACTAGTGAGAATCAACACATGGAATGACAATTCACTATCTCACTAGGGCTCTTGCACTTCTTGCAAGGGTTGGTCAGCAATTGGAATGGGCAAGAGTGCCTCCATGGGGCTGATGGGGAGGTATAAATACCCCCAAGCCAACTCCTAGCTGTTGGAGGCAAACACACACGATTCTACGTCACTCCAGACGCACTTTCAGGGTGGGATCCGGACCATCAAGCATGCGTCCGGACCCTCTCACTTCTCTGTTCTTAGCACTAAAACACAGTCGGTCCAGACGCACTTCTCAGTCTGGACGCAAGCATCCGGACAGCGTCCGGATTGATTTTCACTCTCTGGAACTCTCTGTGTGCAGTCCGGACGCAGAAGGCAATCCGGACGCAACGCTCCGGACAGCGTCCGGTTTCAAACTGCTCTCTTTGGGGCTCTCTGCTGGGGTCCGGACGCAACATGCAGTACGGACCCTACACTGTTCACTGCGTCCAGACGCGCTGAAACACGCAGAGCAAACCCTAGGGCCCGGACGCACAGCCGATGGTCCGGACCCAGAGATACACTTGCGTCCGGAGGCTCTTTTCAAGCCTGATCAGCACACTTCCAACATGGAAGTTGCTCTATTTCGTCAAAGGACTATTTCTAAAGATTCCTAGTGCTAGTTTCAACAAGTGTGCACCACACCTAATCACTAAGCTTCTCCTAGGTCAAGCTACTAGATAGAACCCCTCTTAATAGTACGACCAAAGGAAAAAAAATAAAGGTGCTAAACTACTCTAAGTGTCTCTCAACTCCTCATGACACTTAGACCTAGTCTATGCTTCAACCTTGTCGCCAATCCTTTGAAAACCGAAACGATTCCAATACGGGGCACATATACCATGGTAGTCCAATCAACCATCCATTACCATGACCTAACACTTTCTTATTGCCTCTGCAAAACACACGTTAGTCATAGTAATCTTGCATTGTCGTTAATCACCGAAACACTAGGGGCCTAGATGCTTTCAATCTCCCCCTTTTTGGTGATTGACGACAATACGCCATAGAGTATGATAAGAGAGTTTGATCTTAGGTTTTCAAGTGTCTTGGCTTATCTAGGCATGGGTTAGTGAATAAGAATGATTAGAGCATGCTTAAATAATCCAAGCCACAACATGTACTGAGGATAAGAATTAAGCGCAAGTACAAGAAATATGCTCAACACAGGATATATATCAAAGTAAGCACGGAAGCATATCAAGGGCTAAAAGCATGTGACATAACATATATGAGAGAACCACATATGTCACAAGAAAGTGTATCATCACACAAAAGCAAATGCATGATAGGGTAAACATGATGCATGAGTACGAGAGAAGTAAACACATCAACAGAACCAAATCTCTCTCTCAACTCCCCCTATCACTAGCATACTCTCACTCTCTCCCCCTTTGGCGACAAAGCACCAAAAAGCTAAGCGTCGGGCGAAGGAAGAGCAGCTGGGTCACTAGCACGAGCACGGAAGTCAAACTGGGTGTAGTCTGGACTGGAGTCACTGTCATCGCTCTGACCCGCTGTAGCTGGAGTTGCTGGAGGAGAAGTAGTTGTCTCAGGAACAGTGGCCACAGACGTAGAAGCTGAAGCATCGGCCACTAACTCTGCTGGTGCATCTGACGGCTAAGTCTCCGGAACTACTGACTCTTTCTGTGCTGGTGCCTCTGTACTAGGCAAGTCTGGAGCTAGTGCCGGCACTGAAGGAGCAACCTCAGACTCTGTAGCAGGGACTGTAAGAGGTGTCGGTGACACTGGAGGCTCTGCAATCTGTCCCTGGGGCTCACTAGCGACTGGAGTCGCGTCTGGCTGGACCACTGGAGTAGCAGTGTCTGTAGCAGGTGGGTCCTGAGGTGCAAGCTCGGATGAAGCCACTGAGGAGGGGAACGTTCCACCTGTCTATGGTGCGGGCTCCGTCGGAGATAACTGGAACGCACTGGGACTAGCAAGGCCGGTGAGGGCACTGTAAGTAGTTGAGAGGTCCCGTGCGGAAGCACCAAGGTTGGCAGACACTGAGTAAGGGGTAAACCCTGTAGTAATCGGTGTGAACTACATCGTCTGCCCAATTGTGTCAAACCACTGACTAACCTGCTTGACTGGAGATTGGAACTGAGCGAACAGACTCACACTCTGATGTCCACCGGAGGACGGTCTAGCTGGAGTGGGAGTCGTCGGTCGAGACAGGCCTGGTGGTGTAGCTGGCCGACCCCCGTAAGGTGTGAACGAGGACGAGGGGGCCAGGTGCTAGACGTGGTAGGGCACTCCAGGAGGCAGCGACTGAGGTGAAAGACTAGAAGACTGTCTAGGAAACTGTGGCTGAGCTGACGGTCCGGCAAACTGACCAAACTAAGGAGGACCAAGCTAGAACTATGGTGGCCTCTGAAGGTACGGAGGAGGAGGTGCGCCAATGTGCTGTAGTATGTGTCCCATAAAGTGCAGAGTCTGAGCCTGAGACTGAAGCAACTGCTGCTAAAACTGGTCCTGACGTGCCTGGACCTGGGAGATCATAGCAACCATATAGCTCTGGGACGACTCAAGCCTGTCCAGAATCCGGAGAAGAGCAGGGTCCGACTGTAGTGGTGGCGGAGGAGCTGCACTGGACGGACCTGCCTCTGCGTCGTGAGCTGCTGCTGGATGAGGTGACGCAGGACGGTGTGGACGATAGTCGTCGTCATTGCTGTCAGACGGGATCGGCTCAGTGCCCTGATCCAAGTCCTCCTGCCTCTGAAGGTTAGCTAGCTCTGCCTGTGCCACTGCACGCATCGTCTTATCCTGGGCGTCAACCTTAGCCATCCCTCTGGCCGGTACTACACGACGAACCCTCCTGAGAGCTCTGTTGCCCCGGTGACCATCAATCACTGCACTCATCATGTAGATTGGAAAGACCGAGGGCGAATGGTCAAGCTCACTAGCAATCCCTGACACTGTGACTCGGAGAGAAAGGACCAACAAGGAACAGATCCATTGCCCGTAGGGAAGCTGCCTCCTAGAGACTATACCATCTGTTATGGTATCCTCCATCTCACACAGAATGAAGTTAGCGATGTCAAACGGTGGCTGAGTAGTGATCACTACCAGGAGGTACTGCTGGAGGTTTGTGAGCGCGTCACGGTACCCAGTGCGTGGTAGAAGAGTGCGCCTCATCACGTCGTTGATGAGACGAACATGGGGGTGCAAGTCACCAGGAGTCCTACTGCAACCAGGACCAAACGGAGGACGAAAGCAGGGAGCAACCAAGTCTGAGTCTGGTGTAGTGCCTCCAACTGCTTTGCGGGGGGGGGGGGGTCAACAGTCCCAAAACACTGCTAGTGTATCCTGAGAGGAGCCTCTGTCAAGTGAAAGTGAGTTCTGAAGTCTGACAGATAGGTCTTGTGATGCTCGCCTCTGAAAGTATACTGAAAGTACTCGTGATCTGGGTCTATCCAAAGTGAGGCATAGAACTCCCAGACCCAATACTCGACGTAGTTCCCCGAGCGACCTAGGAGATCTGCCAACCCGGGAAGGTACGTGAGTAGAGGTCGAAGCTCCCTCCACTGGTCTCAATGATGCGCTCAAGAGGGCACACTCGGTGGGGTCGCAGCTGAATCCTCATCGTGCGAGCTGCATCATAGAAGTCCTGGTGGTGAGGGTGCCACCAGCCTGGAGAGGCGTCTGGGTGACGCTAAACAGGACACCACTCCTCGAGGTCCACAAACCGAAGCTCAAACACCTGCTGAGTGGTAGCCAGACTGAGGTCAAGGTGTGTAGGCATCACTGGGGGCCCTGCCATGGACGGTGGTTGTAACACCCGAAAATTTTGAATTTTGAAAATAGATTAAATTTGATTTAATTTGAATTTCGTGCTCATGAAAAATATAGAAAACTAAAAACTTTTATCAAATTAAAAGTAACTTAGGGTTTGGCAAAGTGTTTGAGCATCCATGCCTCTGCATTATCCTCTTGTGTTGCTTGGTTTTGAAAAGCTCAAAAGGAATTTCAAAATTGTTTTGAAAATGTTTTGAAAAAGGAAAAGCAAAAGAAAAATAAAAAGAAATGGAAATCCCTTTTCTCTCTCCCTCACCCTTTCTGGCCCAGCTTTACTGCTCGGCCCAGTGCGCCACCTCCCCCATCTCGGCCGCAGGCCTCCTCCCTCCCTCTCTCCTTGGGCCGCCAAGCCAGGCCGGCCTAGTTCATGCCGAAGCCTCCCCTACCTTCCTTCCCTTCTCGCTGACAGCCGCGGCCCACACGCCAGCGTCACCTTCCTCTCCTCTCTGCAACCGATAGTTCGGGCCCGCCTGTCACCTTCTTTCCCTCCCTTCTTCTCTCTCTGTGACGCTGCCAGCCCGGCCCCGCACTGTCAGTGCCACCCCCTACCTCCAGACGTCCCCGAACGGGACTCTGATCAGAGTCCGCGTCCGCCCCCACGACGCGTGCGCACGCAGGACTTCCCCCTCCCCGGCTCCATTAAATAGCGGACGCGACCCCGCATGCCCCTACCGCCTCCAAACATCCTATCTATTCGCCAACCACGCCCTGCCCTAGCTCTGCAGAGTTTCCTGAGCAAGAGTTCAGCCGCCGTCGCCATTGAAGCCCGACCGAGCACCTCTGTCAACCACCGGTCCTCATCTTTCTTCGGGGCAAGGTTTGATACCCCGTGGATCTTCTCATCCGATCAATTCCGCTCTGCCTTGCTCACACCATCGCGATGTCGTTTGCAGCGTGCAAAGCTCCGCTCCGTCGCGTCGACAGCCGCCTCTGGTGCTCCTCTGACCGTGTAAAGCGCCGTGGTGAGTTCGCGGAACACCCCTGTACCTCACCCCGCGCTCGATTTCACGATTCGCTGCCCTCACCTCCTAGCCGCCGCGAGCAGGGATCCCCAAGCCGCCTCCGCCCGTGGCCAGCCACCGCTGTGCCTCCTCAGCCTCCGCTTGGGTCTCAGGTGAGCTCGTCTCTCCATCCTCTCTCTCTCTCGCACTCTTCCCCGTAGGAAACCATGGCCCATAGGGCCCCATCTGCGTACGCCGGCGAGGTCCCCCCCCCATCAGCTGTGGTCACCACCGTGTCAGAGCACTGTGCCGGCCGGGTTCCCCACTCCCTCACCTTTGTTTCTAATCTAGACCGTCGGATCTCGAACTGATGCTCAAGATTAGATTACTTAAGGGGCATACCCCTTCGGTCTATGGAATAGTGTGGACAGGGTCCACAACCCCGCATCCGTGGCCACATCAACCGGTCCACCGCAGGCCACCCTATCCCAGGAAGCCACGTGGGCAGTGACCAAGTCAACGGCCGGTCACCCCCTCTCTCCTTTCCCCTTCTATCTGAGCCGTCGGATCTGTGATCGACGCTCGAGATTAGAAGATACCCCTTCGTCCTGAACATTTGCTAAAGAGCCCCTGCCTTTTCTTCTTCTCAACCCGCCGTCCAAAGCGCCTTTTGGGTTTACGTTTTCTCCTCTGGAAGGTGTAATCCCATTCGGATCTGTTTTTATTTAAAATAAAAAGAAAAATCTATATTTATAGATTTGCCATCTGCTTTCATATGCCCATAAAATCTTCGTTTTAAATCTGTTTTGACCCAAACAAGTTGCGTTAGATCCGTAATTTCATGATCTATCTAATGGTACAGTTTTCATATATGTTAAAGTCTTTTGAAAATAAAGTTTAGATTAATCTTTTTTAATGATTTAATCTTATATAGAAAATCTAGTTTAATTTATAACTCTCCCGTTTTAGATCCGTTTTGTCCCGTTCGAGTTGCGTTGGTTTCGTAACGATAAGATCTACCTGTTAGTAGCAATATTAAATATGTTTTATTCTTTCAAGTAAAAATGATAATTGATTAATCTATAAGCAATGGTTTTCCAATTAAAACAAATTAGGGTTTCCACCTCGGCTTTTCATAAAAATAATATATATACCTAGTTTAATCTTGTTTTCCAAGAAAATATAATGTGAATTAATTCAGTTTGGGTATTTCTCTGAAGTATCCAATACATGCTTTTTATATAGATAAAATAAATGAAGCCTAGTTTCTTTTTAAAAGCTAATCATTCGGTAGCCGTTTCTTTTCCGTTATAGCGTGTTTCTCGCGTCTGTGTGATCGTAGAAAGACGTAGATTTCTTTTAAAGCTCTTTTCATTGATTGGTGTATTGCTCTAAATAGATCCATTGTATGTTATGTATGTTTGTTCAGCTGCTTGTGTGGTGTTTACTATCTTGTCCAATCGGTGAGAGTTACGTGGAGATCAAGAAGAAGCCATCCGAAGTTGAGAATCAGTTGAAGAAAGGATCTAAGCGTTTAAGGAAAGTATTGCATGGGATCTTCCTTGTTACCTATACACTTTAATATCACTTAACTCATTTGCATGTGTCTACCTTGTTACCCGTAAGGATTACCTAGTTTTGATATCCTGTACCTTGTCACCTTTGAGGGTTTGCATATGGGTAGTTTATGCTAATGCTCATAAAGAATAACCATGATCTTGTAACTTGACTAATGATATATGCAATAAACGATAAAAGATGACTTTTTAGCAACGTGGACTATAGGTGGAACATCAGGAACTCACACCTGTGTTCTCACTCATAGGGATATTTCTGTAAGAGATTATCCCGAGAAAACAGTACTACCATAAGCTAATGGGCTCTGGCTTGACTCAGTATTAGACTTTTGCTAGTTTGTGGCAACTTACCTGAGAGGGCGCAAGAAGGGCTCTGAGAAAGTGGGGACTTGGTCTGCCAGAAGGTGCGCTGCGGTGACTTCTAGGAGGGGAGTTCTTACGATCTTGTTAAAGGGAACTTGTAGCGGGTTGTTACCTATTAGTGGAATCTGTGAACGGTCTCGTAGTGAACCCTGCCGGCCTACCTTGGAAGTGGGTTAAGAGGGTCGCGTCCTCGGGCGAAAGGGCAATTCACGACTTATGGGTAAAGATGTACACCTCTGCGCAGAGTTAAAAACTATCATGATAGCCGTGCTCACGGTTACGAGTGGCTTGGACTCCTTATTGTGTGATGTCCTTATGTCATGGCTCATCAGTTTTTATTTGTTATTGATTATTGTGACTTGTTCATATAAGCATTATATCTTGTTCACCTGATCATGTGGTTATTTGGGCTTATGTTGAATTTGATGGTACTCAACTGCTAAAACTATGATTCACTTAAAAGCTGATGCAGTTAAACCCGTGTCAATCCTTTTTGAGCCTCATGAACCCCATGTTATCTTGTTGAGTACGACATGTACTTACGCTTGCTTTATTTTCAATACTTGGATAAAAATCCCGGATGGGTACCAGTTTGCAAGGGTTGGAAGAAATAGGCTTGTGATCAACCAGTCAGTTGGTCCCTGTGGAAGTGGAGTCTTCACCCGAAGTTCGGAGTCGTCTTTCCGCTTTTTGCTGTGCTAAGGTTATCCTTTAACCTTATATGATATATATTTAAGTATTGTCTTTTGATATCACCTTAATTTTTGGCTATATGTGAGATTTGACTTCCTAGGCTCACATATGGTGTATATCTGGTTTTGTTCTTAAAACCGGGTGTGACAGTGGTGGAGCTGGAGAGTCTCTGGGGACTCTGTCTCCTCGGCGAGGTCCCGCATGACGAGGGGCAACCTCGACATGGGTACGAGTGGAGCGTCGGAGAGGAGGAGTCTGCTGAGCGGGCTCTGCTGTCTGTGTAGCTGCCTCTGGAGCCTGAGTGTCCTCTGCTGCTGCTGTGGTAGCCTCTGCGGCCTGTGAGGACTGAGTCTGCTGAGCTCGGGCTATAGGAGTACTAGTGCGAGTACGGGTGCCAATTCGGAGCCCAGCACCACGCTCTGCTCTGTCAGGTGCCTCTGCCACTGCGATCGCTGCCAAAGCATCTCGATCAAGTAACTTCCGCTTCTGGTGGGGCTTCTCTGGGGCCTTAGCCTTGCCCTTATCAGAGGGAGGGCGAGGCCTAGGCGCCTCGTCATCACCGGGACCACCACCAACATTCTTGCATCTAGCCATTTCAATCAAACAACTGGAAAGCAACACTGAAGAGACCCAAGATGCCACTGCACTGATTATGAGTGAGAAATCCACTGACACACTGAGTCACTGCCTCTAACATTGCCCAAACAGAAGAATTGTCACTGTAAGAGGCCCGCAATGCCACTGACACGCTTTAGAGGCTTTGCCTCAATCCATACTCGCGGGCTTTGCCCCGAGTTGGCTGTCACCGCCACTGACCCGACTGCCATTGAAATAGATAGATAGAATATATATAAGCATACTAGTCATCTAGAGGTGCGAAAAGCCTATGGAAGCAAGCATATGAGATAAGAACATAATGAAATAGGTCGTCTACCTTAGGGAAGAAGCGCGCCGATCCAATGCACGTCGGGCTCGGATAGCGAACACCACGAATAACGAGTCGCAAAAGGAACCCTAGGGAGGATTTGAACAGGGAATCCCTGGGGGGGACAGAGGGTGGGAGGCGGCGCGAGCAGGGAGTACGGCGGCATGCGAGAGGAGCTCGGCGGCGCTGCGAGCGCGGCGAGCAGGGTGGCGACGCGCGGAACAGGGCACGGGGGCGAGGGAGGAGCGCGTGGGCCCGTACGGAAGTGTCGGCGGCGAGTCTAGACGGCGGCGAGGTGGGCGGGTAGCACAAATGGTTGATACAGTGGCGGTGGTGTACGGTTGTGGGGCGCGGCGGTTGAGAAACGGTGAGACAAAACAGAGAGAGCATGCGGGGTATTGTGAGAAATCCCCAGACTCCGGACGCAAGATGATGTCTGGAGGCATGACACCGGACGCAGGAGGGTCACAAACCGAGCGACATGCTCTGTGTGTAAAAACGAACTGGACGCAAAAGATGGTCCGGACGCAGGGAATAGTGAGCGACCGGAGTCACTGTGCGGGAGGATGCACAGTGGGGGGGTTGACCGGACGCAACCACGATGGTCTGGACGGCTAGAATTGCGCGTCTGGGCTACACGACCGGAGTCGAACAGAGAGCAGATGGGGCGAGCTGGACGCAAAACGCAGTCCAGACGCAGGGCAAAAACAGTGTCCGGAGGACCTGCTGAAGCCAAAATGCATTGAATCTTTTTCCTATCTCTCCCTTGCTCTCTCCCATACTTTTTACAACACAAAGGAGAGCCAAAAGAACACATGTTGGACATGGTATGAGAACCGTCACTCAAACCCTCAAGGATTTTACAAATAGATAGCCTTAGGCTTAGTTCTTTTTAAGAAAATAGGCAATAAAACGAGGGCGAGGAAGACCGTAAGGCCATAAGTAGGGGTATAGTAACAACTTGAGCGTGGAATGCTCCCCCTAAAATGGACGAACTCAGAGGATGCTCAAACTTAACCGAAAAAGAACGAACAAGCAACAATCATGCATATGCAATGCAATACTTGAATTTGAATCTAGTTGCTTGTCAAGTTTAAACCTCGATTAAGCTTCTTCACACGCTTGAGGGCGGTTATATTAACCGAGTTAGTCAAGCCTATGTGCACGTACATAATTTAAACATGGCATATTATACAGTGAATGCAAGGTACCAACACAAGATCATCTTTTAGTGAAGTTACTTAGATCAAGCACATTGAGTTCACTTCTCAACCTACAAAAGGTCACTTCGTCAAGTGGTTTTTTGAAGATATCCGCCAATTGATCTTCACTTCTTACACCAACTAGTGAGATGTCTTTCTTTGAAACATGGTCCCTTAGAAAGTGATGGCGGATATCGATGTGCTTAGTGCGTGAGTGTTGAACCGGATTGTTAGCAAGTTTTACCGCACTTTCATTATCACAAAGAAGTGGTACACTTTTAAGTTCAACACCATAGTCTAGAAGAGTTTGTTTCATGTATAGGATTTGTGCACACCAAGCTCCGGCGGCTATGTATTCCGCTTCTGCGGTAGACAAGGCCACACTATTTTGTTTCTTAGATGACCATGATACAAGAGATCTTCCAAGAAAATGGCAACCTCCAGAGGTACTCTTCCTATCAACTTTGCAACCGGCATAGTCCGAATCGGAGTAGCCCACTAGTATAAAAGTAGCTCCTTTGGGATACCAAAGGCCAATGCTTGGGGTGTGCTTTACATATCTAAGGATTCTTTTTACGACACTTAGGTGAGATTCCTTGGTTTTGCTTGAAACCTAGCACACATGCCCACACTAAACATGATATCGGGCCTAGATGCGGTAAGATATAACAAACTACCAATCATAGAACGGTAGAGAGTTTGATAAATAGGTTTACCGTCCTCATCAAGGTCGAGGTGTCCATTTGTAGGCATTGGTGTCTTGATTGGCTTACAATCTTCCATCTTGAACTTCATTAGCACATCATTGGTATACTTCTCTTGAGATACAAATGTGCCTTCTCTCAATTGCTTCACTTGAAAGCCAAGAAAGAAAGTAAGCTCTCCAATCATGGAAATCTCAAATTCCTTCGACATCAAGTTACCAAATTCCTTGCAATGATCTTCATTCATTGAGCCAAAGATAATATCATCAACATACACTTAACAAATGAAGATATCTCCATCTTGCTTCTTGGTAAATAGTGTTGTGTCAACCTTCCCAATAGAGAATCCCTTCTTGAATAGGAAGTCCCAAAGACGCTCATACCAAGCTCGAGGGGCTTGCTTTAGCCCATATAGTGCCTAGGACAACCTATAAACATGGTTAGGATATCTAGGGTCCTCAAAACCGGGAGGTTGGTTGACATAGACTAGTTCATTTATGAAGCCATTTAAGAATGCACTTTTGACATCCATTTGATATAATTTCATGTCATGGTGAGATGCATATGAAAGGGGGATACGAATGGTTTCAAGTCTTGCAACCGGTGCAAAGGTCTCCCCAAAATCCAAGTCTTCAACTTGGGAGAACCCCTTTGCAACTAGCTTTGCCTTGTTTCTAACCACTTGACCTTGATCATCTTGCTTGTTGCGGAACACCCACTTAGTTCCTGTCACTCTTGCATCTTTTGGCTTTTCTTCTAGAGTCCACACTTGATTGCGGGTGAAGTTGTTCAACTCTTCATGCATAGCATTCACCCAATCCGGATTCTCAAGCGCTTTCTCTACATATGTAGGCTCAACACAAGACACAAAAGAGTGATGTTCAATAAATGAAGCAAGTTTTTGGGACCGAGTCATTACTCCCTTTGAAGGACTTCCAATGATGAGCTCTTGTGGATATGATTGGAGTATGGGCGTGGATCTTTTATCAACCACTTGAGGAGGAGGAGTAGGTGCATCAACATCTTGAGCTTGAGCCTCTACTTGAGCTTGAGGGATGAAGGTGTCTTCATTTGTTCCCCTCACTTTATCATCATCATCTTGAGGCTCTTGTGATGTAGAAGGTTGATCATTTGCATTATCTTGAACTTCTACCACCACTTGATCTTCTTCTTTGGGGTTGATTGGACCGGTAGGCATGTTTTTCATAGCCTTCCTCAATGGTTCATCACCTACATTATCAAGATTTTCATTTGCTCCTTGGGAGCCATTAGTCTCATCAAATTCCAAGTCATACGTTTCTTCAACTAAGCCGGTGGCTTGGTTAAATACACGGTATGCTTTGGATTTCAAAGAATAACCAACTAGGAAGCCAATATCACATCTTCTTTGAAACTTCCCTAGATGTTGATGCTTCTTGTAGATGTAGACTTTGCACTCAAAACACCCTAAAGAATGATACATCCGGCTTCTTTCCATTAATCAACTCATATGGTGTCTTCTTCAAGAATCTTTGGATGAGCAATCTATTTGAAGCATAGCATGCGGTGTTGATAGCTTCGGCCCAAAACTTCTCTAGGGTGTTGTACTCATCTAGCATGGTTCTTGCACGTGTGATCAATGTCCGGTTCTTCCTCTCAACCACTCCATTTTGTTGTGGTGTATATGTAGCGGACACTTCATGCTTGATCCCAACTTCATCACAATATTCTTCAATTCTTGTGTTGATAAACTCAGTGCCATTATCACTTCTTATTTTCTTGATCTCTACATCAAACTCATTTTGTGCTCTCTTGGCAAACTTCTTGAATAAGCTTGTGGCTTCTCCTTTGTCATGAAGAAAGAACACCCATGTGTATCTTGAATAGTCATCCACAATCACAAGACAAAAGAGGTTGCCACCCAAACTAGCATATGTTGTAGGTCCAAATAAATCAATGTGAAGTAGCTCAAGTACTCTTGATGTTGACATGAATGCTTTGTGGGGGTGAGTGTTGGCAACTTACTTGCTGGCTTGACATACACTACAAAGCTTATCCTTTTCAAAAACAACATCCTTGATGCCTCTAATCATTTCCTTCTTCAATAGCTTCTTGAGTGTAGACATTCCAATATGAGCTAGCCTTTTATGCCACAACCAATCAAGAGATGACTTAGTGAACAAGCAGGTTTGGAGTTTGGCTTCATTTGATAAGAAATCCACAAGGTAGAGGTTATTGTGCCAAAAGCCTTTGAATATGACTTAACTATCATCAATCTTTGACACAATGACTTCATTTGGAGTGAACAAGCATTGAAAACCAAGATCACACAATTGGTCAACCGAGAGTAAGTTGAAGCTTAGTGATGCAACTAGCAAGACATTTGATATTGAGTTGTCATTTGAGATTGCCACTTTTCCCAGTCCTTTGACTTTTCCCTTTGAGTTGTGCCCAAATGTAATCTTGTCTTGGTTGTTGACATCTTCTTCTAAGGAGGTGAACATTCGGGGATCACCGGTCATATGTTGAGTGCAACCACTATCTATCACCAAATGACTTCCACCGGTCTTGTAGTTCACCTACACACACAAGAGATCAAGCTTGTTGTTTAGGCACCCATTGAGTATGGGGGCCCATTGCTTTCTCTACTAGTGACTTAGCAACCCAAAGTGTCCTTTGTCTATTCTTGTTGGGTGGTCCCAAGAACACAACTTGTGGTCTCCCCTTGACATCCTTGTTGATGATATAGTGAGAATTATATGCAAATGGCTTAGTGTGCTTGGGCAAGGGTTGTGGAGGAGTTGTCACACAATTATGAGAAAAGTGTCCTTGCTTCCCACAATCAAAGCATGTCTTCATCTTTGGCTTTGGCTTTGCTTGATAGAAGTACTTGGCTTGTTGTTGATATTGAGCTTTGGCTTTAGCTTTGGCCTTCTTTACTTGAGCGGACTTGTAGCCAAGACCGGCTTTGTCATTCTTCATGACAGTGTTCATAAGGAGCTCACTTTGAAGATTGTGGCCCTTAGTGAAGCTCTCCCTTCCAATAGCTAGATGGTTCTTCTCATTCTTTAGCCTCTTGTTCTCTTCTCTAAGCATATCAATTTCAAGTGCCACATCATATTCTTTGTCTTGTGTCTCAATCACTATTGACTTGGTTGACTTGAGCTTGATGAGATCTTGCTTGAGCTTCTCATTCTCATTCTTGATCTTGATATAGTCATTGTAGTTATCCGCCACAACCACTTGCTTGCCTTTGCACTTAAGCTCTTGCTCAATTGGCTCATCAATCAAATCATCACAAGATGTGCCAATGTCAATCTTGACAATGGGGTTAGCATCAATAGGCAAAGCATCTTCAAGACATTCATTAGCTATAAGGAGAGTATCATAGTTCATCTTTACTTCGGCGTACTCTTCCCTAAGTTTGTTGTATCTTTCTCTAAGCTCTTGTGATGTCCTCTCTAGCTTATCATGTTTCTCTTTTAGCTCTTTGAGAGAGGATTTGAGCTCCTTAGCATGTGAGGATAAGGATTTGTTTTCACTTATTAGCTCATCACTAGCATTTGATGTTATTTCAAGTTTTTCTTGCAAGTCATTATTTTTTCTTTCAAGCTTCTCATTTTTAGCTTGCTCCTTCTCAACAAGTTTGGTATATTTAGTGAGCAATTTTATGAGTTCATCATAAGAAGGAGCTTCACACTCATTGTCACTTTCACTACCACTATCATCACTATCCTCTACTTTAGATTGTACCTTTCGGTCACCCTTGGCCATAAGGCATAGGTGTGTAGAGGATGTGGTAGTAGAAGATGGCAATGGTAGAGGAGGCAATGAAGTCCCAATGACAAGAGCAGCCACCTTCTCATCATCACTATCTTCACCGGATGAGTCACTAGTGTCTTCAATATCGGTTAACCAATCACCAACAATGTATTCCTTGCCATCTTGCTTCTTGTGGTGTTGGGAATCCTTCTTCTTGAAGCCACCTTTCTTCTTGTATGGCTTCTCAACTTTCTTGTCATCATCACTTGACTCATCTTTCTCTTCTTTGCCATGCTTGTACTTCTTCTTGTACTTGTCCTTCTTAGGCTTGGGACAATGGTGAGCTAGATGACCAAGATCACGGCAATTGTAGCACATCATCTCCGACAAGGGCTTCCTCTTGTTACTAGTGAAGAACTTCTTCTTCTTTGAATCAAACTTGACACCGCTCTTGTTTAGCTTCTTTAGCATCTTGGTGGTCTTCTTCACCATTAGAGCAATGTTTGAGTCATCATCTTCTTCACTTGAGCTATCACATACCACCTTTGACTTGCCCGTGTCACAGCTAGCTTTGAATGCTAAGTCCTTCTTCTTGGTGGATGATGAAGCTTCTTCTTCTTTGTGGATGTGCATGTACATCTCATGTGGGTTGATCTTTCCCAAGACTTGTCTTGGTGTATAGTTGGAAAGATCACCTTGATGCAACACGGTCACAATGTTGGCATACTTGCTAATTGGAAGCACACAAAGAATCTTCCTCACAACATCAGCTTCATCCATTTGCTTTAGCCCAAGAGCATTCAATTCTTCTACAAGAACATTTAAGCGTGAGTACATTTCATTTGCATTTTCATGAGCAAGCATGGTAAAAGCATTCATCTTATTCATGACTAAGTGATATCGCTCTTCCCGATCACTCTTTGTGCCCTCATGAAGAGCACAAATGTTCTTCCACAACTCATGCGTATTCTTGGAAGTGCGCACGCGGTTGAACACATCTTTGCCAATGCCCCTAAAGAGGGTGTTCCGGGCTTTGGCATTCCACTTCTCATGGTGGACCTCGTCACCGAATGGTTCTCCATCAAATAGAGGAAATCCATCGGTGGCGGCTTTGAGCACACCAACATCCAAGGTTTCGAGGTAAGCCTCCATACGCATTTTCCAATAAGGAAAGCCGTCCCCATCAAACATGGGCGGTGGTCCATCCCCATGGGACATCTTGCTCTAGGCGGTTAAGCCTAATTTAGAGCAACAAGGCTTTGATACCAATTGAAAGGATCAAGATGTCCAAGAGGGGGGGGGGGTGAATTGGGCTCTTTTAAATTTCTAAGCAATAATTAAAACCTATCAAGAGTCAATTAACCCCCTAGCGTTTTCCCAAGTGTGTTCTAGCTAAACAAGCAAGACATGGCAATGAAAGCGATAAAACCCTATGCAATTCTACTCAAGCAACAAAAATGTAAAGCGGAAAGTAATGCTTGAATGTAATTGCAATAAGTAAGGATAAGGGGCAAGGAAATTGACACGACAACTTTTTGCCGAGGTATCAAAGAGTCGACACTCCCCCCTAGTCCTCGTTGGAGCACCGCGCACGGTATCGCTCCCCCTTAGTCCGCGCAAGGACTAAGTGCTCTCTACGGGCTGATTCTTCGCCACTCCGGCTCGGTTAATCGCCCACAACCGATCACAAACGAACTTGGGTCATCCACAAGGAACACCACCGGATGATCACCAAGCAAACTTCCGCGAAGCCGTCTAGGTGATGTCGATCACCAAGAGTAACAAGCACTAACTCTCACTTGACCAAGGCTAGTCTAGTGATTGAATGGATGCACACTTGCTATCTCTAAGCAACTAGTGAGAATCAACACATGGAATGGTAATTCACTATCTCACTAGGGCTCTTGCACTTCTTGCAAGGGTTGGTCAGCAATTGGAATGGGCAAGAGTGCCTCCATGGGGCTGATGGGGAGGTATAAATACCCCCCCAAGCCAACTCCTAGCCATTGGAGGCAAAACACACGATTCTGCGTCACTCCGGACGCACTTTCAGGGTGGGATCCGGACCATCAAGCATGCGTCCGGACCCTCTCACTTCTCTGTTCTCAGCACTGAAACACGGTCGGTCCGGACGCACTTCTCAGTCCGGACGCAAGCATCCGGACAGCGTCCGGATTGATTTTCACTCTCTGGAACACTCTGTGTGCTGTCCGGACGCAGAAGGCAGTCCGCTCTCTGGAGCTCTCTGCTAGGGGTCCGGACGCAACATGCAGTCCAGACCCTACACTATTCACTGCGTCCGGACGCGCTGAAACACGCAGAGCAAACCCTAGGGTCCGGACGCATAGCCGATGGTCCGGACCCAGGGATACACTTGCGCCCGGAGGCTCTTTTCAAGCCTGATCAACACACTTCCAACATGGAAGTTGCTCTATTTGGTCCAAGGACTATTTCTAAAGCTTCCTAGTGCTAGTTTCAACAAGTGTGCACCACACCTAATCACTAAGCTTCTCCTAGATCAAGCTACTAGATAGAACCCCTCTTAATAGTACGGCCAAAGGAAAAAAATAAAGGTGCTAAACTACTCTAAGTGTCTCTCAACTCCTCATGACACTTAGACCTAGTCTATGCTTCAACCTTGTCGCCAATCCTTTGAAAACCAAAACGATTCCAATACGGGGCACATATACCATGATAGTCCAATCAACCATCCATTACCATGACCTAACACTTTCTTATTGCCTCTGCAAAACACGCGTTAGTCATAGTAATGTTGCATTGTCGTTAATCACTGAAACACTAGGGGCCTAGGTGCTTTCAGAGGTGACCACAAAGGTTGGAGTCTCTTCCACTTCCTTGCCTCTCTCAAGCAACCACAAAGGTTAGCCCGAGGTTTCCACTAAGAATCAAAGGGTGAATACAAACACTTCGGGGTGCCCTCACAAATGGAGCAACACGGGCAACCACGAAGAACGCCTAGCCGGCTAGGGTTCCAAGAACCCAAGAGTAACAAACACAAATCCAACCGGCTAGAAGAGGAATCCAAGTACTCAAGTCATAGATCGAAGTTCCCCGCTCTCTAATCTCGCTTCCCTCGCTCTAATCTAGCAAGAATCAAAGTTGTAGAGCAAGAGGGAGAGAGAAGGGGGTGAGTCAATGCTTAGAGAGCTCTTTGTCTCAAGGTGGGTGAGAGTGAGTGAATGAATGGGTGAGTGAGAGAGAGGGGCATCGATATACTTAAAGTCTTCAGCCCCCGAAGCGGTACCGGTACTACCGGTGATACCACCGGTATTACCGGTCACGTTGTGACTGTTGGGGCTGAGCCGTGAAGGTGTGCGGGAAAAAGGCCTACCGGTTCCTGACCGGTACTACCGGTCCTCACTGGTACTACCGGTGAGAACAACCGGTAGCTCTGCTGTCAGCACAAAACACCTTCTAACGATCCGTTCTTCACGGCGTCTCTCAAGCGTCTCTATACTAATAACTTGAGCACTCTTACCCACTTCTAGCTAGTCCAATTTGTATCCCTCTTGGTAGTGCGGCTTTTCCTATAACTCAATTCAAAAGAATAAAACTCTTTAGCACTTGAGATGGGCCGCTTCTCATAGAGTGGAATTTGGGGCGCTTCAATCACCGGATTTCATCGTTTAGAATTATCAATGGACTAACACCTGTGAATATTACTAGAGAAACATGTTAGTCCCTAATTTTATTGTTATAAATTATCCAAAACCCACACATAGGGGGCGAATGCACTTACAGTTTCGTTTGAATAATAGTAAACGAACTATCTTTTGGTTCTTTTCTCTCAAGTAGAAAATGATACAGTCTGCATACCTATCCCTGAAAAGCGTAACAACAGGTAAAATGGTATTCCCTGCATTCCAAATTGTAAGTCATTTCAAAAGAGTCAAAACATCTCTACTTTGATCAAAATTATAGAAAAAACATAAAAATTTATGACATAAAATAGATATACTATAGAAATGTAATTGATGAAGAATATAATAATACTTAGGCCTTGTTTGGTTCCCACCTACTAAACTTTAGTAGACTAAACTTTAGTCACTTTAAAGACTAAAGTGCCAAACAAAAAAGTGACTAAAATACTTTAGTTCTACTAGTCACTCAAGAGGTACTTGTTGACACCGTTTTTTGGCACGTGTCAATATGATCTAAGGATTGTGCCGATCGGCAAAAGGCTAGTTGACGTTCCTTATCGGCATCAGGATACTACCGATCAGATTGCCAATAAAAGCAGGAAGAACATTGCCAATGAGAACCGAAGCTCATTACCAATGTGATGAAGGCAACAATGTTACTGATCGAGGCAAGACGTTGCCGATGAAGGCAAGAAAGCATTGCCGATGAGAGCCAAAGCCTATTGCTGATAGAAGGAATATTGCCGATGGAGACGGAAAGTTGCCGATGATTGATAGATGCTGCCGACGGAAGCAGGATGACGTGGCTGACGTCAGCAGAGAGCTGCCGATAGCAATAGAAGAAGGTTGCAGATTGGAAGAAGTCTGCCGATGGAAGGTTTCATCGTAAGGGAGACGGATATGGAAACTGATGCTTTATGCCAGTAATATTATAGGTTATTTTGAGTCCGACTCTTGCACGAGTCATTTATTTTCTTTAAAATAGGAGTTTTGTTTAGGAAAGATATAGTCGTTCACGAGTTGTTTGTTTCCTTAAAAATAGGAATTTTGTTTAGGAAAGTTAGAGTCGTGTCTGCTTACAACTCCCCTGGCCGGGGTATAAATATGTACCGAGGGGTGGTGTATCAGGATATATACAATCACATCAAATAAATCTATTATTCTTATTTACTTTTCCAGTAATTCTACTTTTATCGCATTAGATCTAGCTTACCTACGAGTTCTTCAAGCTTCGACGGGCTGCATCTCCTCGATCTCCGTCAACCCTCGCAAGTTCCGCGTTTGAGCAACCTGAGCCTTGACATCCGGGCGCATCGCCGTTGTCTCGTTCAGATCTTGTTCTAGTTATCGTCCTTGTCGATTAACTGGTCAAATTGACTGGCACACCTTTGGATATCGAATTCGGGTATAACCCTGAGGTGTTCACAGATCCTGACGCTTTTTGTGTCAACACCTCTTTTGGCACACCCGGTGGGACCATATCACATCTTTTGGCCATGGTTTTACCCATTACAAGCTTAATGGACAATACTGCTGAAATCAATCCGAAGAATGTCATTGAAGTCTCCGAAGCAAATCTGAAAGATGATCAGAAGCAGGCTATGGAGCAGGCTATGGATGAGTACAAACGGTTGTATCTGAAGTCCCTCAGCCTAAACAGGAGCGGTGAAGCTATCCAAAAGCAAGATTTGTCGTTGCCGCAGCAAGTTACGTTCGACGCCAATCCTGGTAAATTGCAAGAGATGGTTAATTCTGCCTTAAATCATGCTTTAGTTAACCACTCCAACGTGCTGTTCAATATTGTATACAATGCTACAATGCTGTCATGCAAACTTTCAAGGAAGGACAAGCACCACATTATGTTGGTTCGGCGTATCATCAACCAGGATCGGCATCTGTTACGATCCCATCGACGGTTCCAAGGGTGTCTTCACCGCTTATGAACCGATCTGCCGGTGAGATCACGTCGCCAAGATCGAGCCCAACAAACATTACTCAATTGAATACAAATCGGGTGGCATTAGCAATGTCTGGACCCGCGACCTAGAGTCGGCCAACTTCCGCCAGCTGGTGGGGATACGGTATGCCTCCGGATTCATCTGCTGCTAATCCTAGATTGTCCCCAAGGAAAGACGCAGCATGGAAGGCTCCCATGACATCGGTAGCGCCCGTACAGCCAATGATCCCGGTGACGCATTATACTGCAACGCCTTCAAATATGCAGTTGCCGTAAGGGAATCTTCAGATGGTGATACCCAGAGTGCCTTATGCACAACCATCGGTAGGTTCTTTGCCGATGCAGCAACACATTGCGATTGGGAACCAGCCCATATCGGCAATGGTTCCTCAAGCTGTGGTACCCGCAAATCAAGGTGATCATCCAAGGGTACAAGAGCAGCAAGCGCCAACTGATTATAAGCCATTGGCAAGTCATATGCCGATGACATCTAATGTAAGTTGGATCGGTCAATTGCCGATTCAGCAACAAGTAATGCAACCCGGATACCAAGTGGCAAGAGCTCCGCAGTATCATCCGCCAGCGAGTCTGCAGAGTGAGATATCGGCACCCCAGCCGATAAGTGGTATTTCGCCGCAATACCCTCAGGCGAACGCGCACAATGAGACATCGGCATATCAGCCGATGAATATAATGCCACAATACATCCCAGTGGGCGTTCAGAATTGCCCATTGGCAAATCAGCCGATGCATAATATTCAACAGACTGGTGCCGCAAATGTGTCGATTGCTCCGGCCTATTCATCACAAAGACATGAAAAAGTATGTCAACCGGCTCAGCCAGTTAACAAGCCTGTGCAATGG
>CM039140.1:2032523-2084573 GCA_022036555.1 Microstegium vimineum | reverse complement strand
TTAATAATAAAGAGGCAAAATTTCTCCGCGGTATGACATTTCCTAACTAACTCCGTGAATGCAAATGTCTCTAATCGTTTTTATACTACAACCTCCTATTTTATATATAGAGATTAGACACGAGTATATTTAAGGATCCTATTCTAATTCAAATATAATATGCCCAAGTAAGATGAATAGAAGTTCTAATCCTAATCCAAATCTAAATAGTAAAAGACAAGAGCAGAGATTTATTTCTAATTATATATATATATATATAATTTGTGTTTATACAAGTTTCAATAGCTCTTGTTTAGCATGATACAGAGTTCGATTCCAAAACCTATTGGGTCGCATATATGATCTAAACTCGAAAACAACCAACTTTCCATACAATTTTTATTCCAACATGACTCATGATGAAATACCTCCGAGTAGGATGAATAAGGATCATAATTCTAATCCAAATCTAAATAGAAAAGAACATGTATTTAGCTCAGAAAATAGCAATTCAATGATGATGAAAAAAATATAAAATATGAATAATATGCAATACTCCGTGTATTTTTAATTAATGATCAGTTTTTTCTCCCATTGCAACGCACGAACATATTTGCTAGTCTATATCTATACCTAATAATAAAGAGGCAAAATTTCAGTCTCTTTTTTCGGTCCATCTTTTTTTTTTAAGGTTGGCCTCCCTCTAACTACCGAATAATGGAGGGACTTATATATATATATATATATAACCCGTGCTCATACGAGTTAGAATAGTCCTTGTCTAACACAATATAGAGTTCGGTTCCAATAATAACTCTTGTCTAGCATGATAAGAAATCTGATTCCAAAACTATTCCTTTTAAATTGTCTCCGTCCGAATTAGCTCCTTTTTCTGGTGAGAGCTCCGATCCTATTCTGATTTATTTTTCTTTCTAATTATTTTCTATTTCAAATTAGTATGACACCAGAGTTCTTATTTCACACATATTATGTTCACTTTTTTATTCCAAATTCGTGGAGCTTTTTTTTAATTATTTTTACTGCATTTCAATACATAAATATGGAAATAATAAGGAGAAGTATATCTAGATCTATATCTATTACCTAATAGTAAAGAGGCAACTTCAGCCATTTTTTTGGTCAGAGTTTTTTCGTCTGGTCTCCCCAAGGATGTACAGGCGTACTCTTATCCGTACTCGGTATAACTGAAAAACGTATATAGAATCCACCTTCGCCATAACCCATCATCCTATAAATAGCCAATTTCGCACCCAAATTATCTTGACCCTCATCGAGTCGGCGTCGAGTCACAAGCATGTGCCGCGACAACAAGGCACCATGGAGTCACGAGCATGGGCACGTGATAGCGACGGCGAGGCGACGTCAAGTGGCGAGCACGGGCCGCGATGGCGAGGTACCATGGAGTCACGAGCAGAGGCGTGGGGCAGCGACGATGGGGTGGTGTTGAGTCATGAGCACGGGCCGCGATAGCGAGGTGACGTCGAGTCGCGGATGCGGACGCTCCATGGCTCCTCCCTACGCATGGGCGCAGGGCTCCTCGGTGGCTTCATATGCGCAGTCACACTGGAGGTGGAGGAGAGAAACAGAGAGGCGAAGGTTTGACGGTGGCTCCTCGCCGCACTTGTCTGGCATGATACAGAGTTTGATTTTTAAACCTGTTGAGTTGTGTAGTATGTGATGTATACTAAAAAAATCAACTTTTATATATATGAATTTTTATTCGATATGCCTCGTGACGAAAGATTATATTATATATTTTTTCTGGCTGATTGTTTTTTAAAAAAGAGTTTTTCAATATGAATCATATATTTTTATGTTTATATTTTATATTAACGTTCGTTTTTTTCTTCCGTTGCAACACACGGCGTATTTGCTAGTAATAATAAAGTGTCAAAAGTTTAGCCTCTTTTTTCCGTCCATCCATTTGTTTTTATTGTCCAATCTCCCTCTAACTACCGGATAATAGAGAGTTTTTTCCCTACGAACTTATATATATATATAACCCGTTCTCATACGAGTTAATAAGGTGACTTGAATGGCTAGAGTTCTAATCCAAATAGACCTCGCTTCAAATTTAAGTAAGTTGAATAGAAATCCTAATTCTAAATAAGTAGGGTCCTAATCCAAATAGAAGGAGCTATTTTTTTATGCAAACAAAATCCTATCCTAAACCGTTTAAAGTCCGTTGCCAACTTCTGTTTTTTCCTTTTTTTACAGGCACCATCTTTTTTGTTTCTATTTTGTTTTCCCCTTTGTTCAATTGCCTTTCTTTTCACCGAGCACAATTCTCCTTCCAATTTCTTTTATTCTATTAGAGCTCTATACACGTAACAAGACCCAAAAAAAGTACGTACTTGTACGGACACGACACAAAGAAAATTCCACACAGATACGCCTCTTTTTTTTTGCCTGTTTTTTATTTCTTTTCTAATCTATCCTCATAAAAAAAGAACAAAAAATATTGGTTGAGGCTGATGACTCTGAAATCTCACGTTCGAATTTGGAGGGAGCTAAGACACTGGCAGTAGGACACCTTTTTTTTTATTAAAGTAGGACACCTTTTCGATGTCTAGATATAAGTATTTGTGATTTGCTAATGTCTATGAGCAAATAGTTTTGAGTTTAGCATTATGCGGAAAAAAACTACCATAACTTTATTTAAATTTCATATAAGCATAATATACATTGTCATATTATTACCAACATTTGCTTATAATTTAGATGTCATCACAAAATAAATTATAGTTTTCAAAATTTTAAAAAGGGGAAAGCATAAATAGTTATGTGGTATTCCTCCCGTTGCAACGCACATGCATGTTTACTAGTGATACTAATTAAGTACTATAAATATTAATATTTTGTAAAATATGGTTGGTTAAAGTTAAAAATTGGTGGCTTTTTAGGAAACGAGAATGAATCTTTTTTTTTATAGATAGAAGGAGTACGAGCTAGTACTATGTGTGCTTTTTTCCAGATCTTATACAGCTCGGTCCTGCTATACACAATTACTGTCCATGCCGTTTTTTTTTACCACACTACGTACTAGTATAGTACTGTTCTTGATTTCTAAAAACGGGGACTCTTGAACTGTCCTGTTCGATTTTCATACAATTCAGTTTTACAGTGGGTCGTCGTCGAAGGCTCGACCTGCATGCACTACACTGGGCGTGAGTTTCCTGCGCGCGCTGACGTACCGCTGACGCCCATCGAAGGGCGCGACGCAACCGCAACCTGCACTGCTAGAAACTCCATCCCTGGCTGGAGAAAAATTCTATACACACATGCGTGTACACATCGTCCACTGTGCAGCACGCCCCTGGAATGTCATCCACGTACGTACGTGTCCTGTTCGGTGCTTTATTGATCCTTCGCGCAACATCACCATCCTAGACCTAGACCAAGCGCCCGGCGATCTCGCCAAGTGTATCATCGTCATACTTGTTTGGTTCTGTTATTTTCGTAAGGTTTTCATTTAAATACACAAGCTATTTTCGGATGTCAAAGCTAATTTAAATGGATCTTGACTCGAGCTCAAATGCTGACATGTCATGCTAACATATATGAAACCAGGGGCGGACCCAGGGGCAAAGGGGGGCGGCACGGGCCATCACCCCCTAACAACACAACATTTTCTTAAATATATAGTTTAACATAGTCAATATTGATGTTAAAACAGATATGATAAGAAAAATCTTGTCATATATATTTATTGATATCTTCTAGACAACAAAATCATACAAAACATGATTATAATAAAACATTTTGATTCACCTAAAACTTGTTTGCTTACTATATCAGGACACTTTCAATGAAATTGTAGGTTTTACTAAATGCGTAATTGTGTTTCTTTATATTTTACTAAATATATACTTAACTAGTAATAACAATTCGGTGGTTATTAATACTTTATCACAGTGTTCTAAATTGCAAACTATAGCATTTAGCGAAGAGGTCTGCTCAACCGTTACAGTCCTGATCTAGCTATTTATTATAACTACGTTGTAGTGGCAAGTGGGGTGTGAACCGTTGTAGCCCACTACTTAGAACATTGCTTTACCATCATCAAGCTTATTGAACGACACTATATTATTATATGTCGACTTTTATCTTTACTATGAATCACAATATAGACATTGATGTATATATGCACGAACACTACTCACCATTTTGAGAAACACACACCCTACCCAACTATGAACACCTCCAAAATATTAAGCAGGCGATAGATTTTGAGATTCATGAGTCACCACATGAGCCTCGTTCTCAACATATGTAGTTGCCCCATGAGAAGAATAGCATTGTTAGATCGTCAAACACTAAAATAAATTTTGGAATCGACAACTATCCTAGATGGTTAACTTCCACCACAAGAACCTAAATAGATTACATACACTCATTTTGCATATCTTGTTGAGATCTACAAGTTTGATATATATAAATTACGCCTTCATCCGATTTTATATGCAAGTTATGATGTTTTTACAAGACTACTAAGGGTTATGGTATAATAGTTATGAGCATAATGACATTTTAAACTTCTTAGTATATACTCCTAAAATAATATTTTAATATCCGTAGTGTCCAAGAGCTAACTGCCACAATTAAAAAAAATCCTTCAACAACATTAAATAATGTCCATCAACAACATTATCTGAGTAAATTTATGGGGTTGTTTGGTTGCCCACTGTCGTGCGCACATGCCACACCTATGGCAACCACGGAGAGCTAGACTAGTGTTTGGTTCCTTGCCGATATGCGTCACACCATAGACTGCGACAACCACCAGTTCTTCGACAGGTTTTTGGTTGATGTCAAAGTTGTGGTTGCCATTGCTGCTTGCAGCACAGAATCACGCCACACTTGCGGCTCCGAAATTCCTCGTCTCAGCTTCAGCGTAGTTCGTGTTGCGCATGTATGGGCTCGATGGGCGCCCTTTCCATCTCTCATCTATATATAATATGTTTACGTTAAGACTTTAGGGCTAATTTGAAAGCAAAGGGGGGAAAATCAGGGATAAACCCTTACATAATTAACTAATTATTATTTAAATAATATGTTTATGTTGTGTATTCATTTTACTTTGTGATTTTATACATGCTTACACTTTTTTTTTTTGCAGTGTCCCATTTTTTACTGGAGATGGTTTTCAAAGACTGCAAAGGCTCCTGTGGGCAAACATCAAAGCAACAATAATTCTGAAAAGCTTTAGAAATCACAGACAGAGCTCCCTATCTGAAGTTTTTTTTTTTAAAAAAAAATGAGGTAGGCTGGAACTCCTAAAATGTCTGTGTTTGGGATTACTGTCCATTGAGGGGTTTTTTTAGTCTTTGCACAATTTATTCCTTATCCTGAATTTTCAGACAATAATTTTTAATGTACATCTTTTGTCCTAGGCAAACCCACTTTGTGTCATATGGTCACCTACGACAACAATGGATATAGGCAAACTTATTGATTTGTATTGTTCTACAGTTGCTAGTGAGGTTTCGGATATTAGATAGCACGAAGCTATGTATCTAAAAAAGTCAAAACAGCTTACAATTTGGAATGGAGAGAGTAGCTTACAAGGTGGATAGGCTGATGTGTGTAGAAGCATGCAACAGATAAGTATCTTTTGAATCAAAGTAATGCATTCTAGATTTTTTTTTATGGTCATAGAAGTTTCCTGGCATCTCATCGATGACTGTGAGAGAAGCCATTTTAGTTTGTGTAATGCAGGGTTCTGCGGCTACCGGTAGGGTCAAGTTCTGTGGCTTTCATATCTTTACAAAGTCGCATCTCATCTAAAAGCTGCCTAGATCATTTTTTCATACATATTAGGAGGCAACCATATTGACAGTTACCAATGGTGGTTCAACAGTTTTGCTCTGTTTACCAGACAGAGTATTTGTACATCTAACACAGAGGACTATTAATCATATATGAGTGTTATTCTTCTACCTAGTCAAAAGTTTGGTCCTAAGATTATGTGTTCCGAGTAGAAGATAAAGAAGGATATATCTCAATGTAGGAAGCCTATCCTACTAGGGACAACATTTCATTCCCTTCAGGTGTGAATCTGTTATATTCATAATCATACAGCCTGACAAGTTTGATATTAGATGGAGACTCAATGCATTTATCGATAATTAACCACTAAATGCCATGGTTTGCTCCTATATGACTATTGTTTCTTTTTGCCCTGTGTCATGGTTTCCATCAGTTCAGTAATACTTTTATAATCATTCGAAGGAACATAGTCACATATAGGCATTTTCTAGCCTGTGTAGCATGCATTAATTTTTCTGACTTAAACCCATCAGAAGCACCAATGTGCAAGGTAGTTTATCTTTGTGGAATGTTATATATACAAGTTAACGCCTAACCACTTATTCACAAAATCATTTCGAAAGATAGCAGATGATGTGGTTCGACCTTGGCCCACTCAGCAAGCTTTAATTTTTGTGACCAAGCTTCTGCCAAAAGAAAAGCTTGTTCCTCAAAAGGATTTAGTGGACTTGGCATTCATAGAGGAGAAGAAACAAGAGCAGGTCACTATCTTTCACAATGGATTCTCTAGAACTGACATGTGATTCTCTTGTTTAGTTAATATTTCCTTATTTTCTTCCATTTTGAGTGCGCTGTAAATTCTTTGACACAATTGTTCAAGGCATATATATTTGTAAAATAATGTGACAAACAATATGGTCTGTTTAATATTGCTTCATGCTCCAGGTGAAAGCAGTATGCATTCTCATCTTCTCCAGTGATAAGTTGAATAAATCATTTTGACATACAGGTGAATTTTATGGTTCTACTGCTGCTTTTAGTTATATCTTCCCTTATAACTCCAGAGTATGTATGAAGATGCATTTCAAGGCCCTGTTGGTTCCTTGTCTTTTGATTGCGGGCTCATGAAATTAATAGTTGGTTGAAAGAGAAATATGTTTATTTCTTTTGAAAATTTATTTAATCGATCATTGCCAATTTTAGCTGATCATTGTAATCAGAATGTAATTAATGCTTGATGTAGAATTACGGAAATAGACATTTTTTGAACCAGATAAGACACTTGCCTTTATGAGATTTCAATGTAAATTTTTTTGCTGTTTTGTAAGACAGTTTTTCATGAAGTGTGTATAAGAATATAGAATCGTGGAAGGTCTATTTTTGTATTCTGCAGCTGTCAGTACTTTGATGTTTGGAGCCTGCTTCATGTTACACAGGTTTCTTTGCCCTTAATCATTTTGCACGGTGACGCTGATTTGGTTTCTGACCCAGCGGTTAGTAAGGCTTTGTATGAGAAAGCTAAGAGCCAAGACAAAGGAGTTTTGCCTCTACAAAGGTCTATCTTGGAAGGTGAACCGGAAGAGAAAATATTCTTTTTTTTCTCGATCGTTGTGCATGTGTTTCATTAAGCAGAAAGCAATTGAAGTTTACAGAGAGTGCCGTCCACCCTGCTAGTGAGAGTCAAGCAGGTGCAAGCCAGCATGGAAAACATAAAAGCTTAATGGACTATACGGCCAAACTGTTGTGCGACCGCCGCACCAACAGGACTGCCAGGTTCGAGAAGCCGACCTGCATCCATTCTTCAAGCTCGTCTACAATACTCTTTCCCAGCTGAACTGGGGTTTCGGCCGTGTTTCCTCTCTTTCCAAAGTGACCAAGCGACAATATTCCAAGTTCTTGATGATCAAATCTTGGCTCGATCAGCATTTCACAAGAGAAGAAGACATGTCGTCATGAATCGGGCAGCGCTGTTCACAAGGACTAGGAGAATTCCTTTGGCTTTACTGTATCCCTTGCTGTTAGGGATCCCCAGATCCAACGGTTGAGAATTCCATTTTTGATACAACCCTGTTGCTTGCTGTTTTGCCTTTTCAGACAAATAAGTTATGTTACTTAGCATGGTGAATTTTACATGGTCCTATTTCTTGCAGTTATGGCAATCTAGAGAAAATGTGAACTATTTTACCTCAAGTGTGAACTTGATTTCAGACCTGCAGTTGTGTTCTGTGAACTTGATTTCAGATCTGTAGTTGTTCTGTGAATTTGATTTCAGAGAAAATGTGAACTCTTTTCTCTCTAGTGTGAACTCTGTACATTTTCTCTCAAGTATGGCACAAGAAAAGCATAGGAGTCAATCCAGGTATATTTTTTATGTGTTGTTCTGTTACTCAGAGAATGAAAATGTTGTTGCCATAACACGAAGTAAAAATAGTTTACAAATATCTAAAAGTGCTGCTATTATGTGATGTTGTCCAACAATTACTGTTCTGTCTTTTAACTCATAGGATTTTGTTATCTGAATGGTATATGATTTTTTTTCCTTCATAGGACAATGTTATCTGAATGTTACCTCACAGGGAAACCAAGCTGAATGCCTGCTGCTAGGATGATGCTTTTTTGTGACCTGTGAAACACATGTTACTTTGTGGAGAAGCTGAAAGGTCAAAGAGAACTTCCTTTTTGTGCAAGGTGTGGATTTGATCTGTTCATAATGTTTATTGTCATTTTTATAATTCTATATGCTTGTGTTCGTGATGACTTTGCCAAATCAGTGAACCTGTTGTATGTTGAGCAGTTCAATTTTGTTCAGTTAACTCCTGCTTGTGTCATATGTCTAATAACTGATGGCTAGATGTGAATGCTATTGTTACCAATATAGCATGAATGTCCTAAAGTTCTGTTATCCTTGTCGGCTATTGGACATTTATATTCTAAACCTACCTTTATGTAAGATATCTTAGGGTTATTAGTGTGTTAAATTTGCATTGTTTTTCTCGCTCATACGTTGTTATCCATATAGTAATTAGTTGTGTTTTTAGCTCTCGTGTTGCGGACATTAACGTGTTTCCCTCATGAACAAGTGGAGCCAAAAGGAAACCAAAGCTGCAACATTTCAGACTTTCAGTAGCCGCAAACCGTCAGTCACCCAATTTGTCAATGGAACCCAATTTATGCACAGGCCTACATTATTATCATTTTTTTTTACAGAACACGCGTAGTTTCTCACTTACATCATCACAACCTGCACTTCAGTGTACGATTACGAAACTATACTACCAACTGGCTACAGGCCTACAGCTAAAGTAAGACACGTTAAGACACCGGCGAGCCAAGTTACAGACTAAACAGAACACCAACTGAGGGTCTACGTAAATTAAGGTGGATAAGATTGCATCCAAACAAGTCCTAACAGCATCATGTCGGCACAACCTCGTCAAATGGGGCTGAGACCCTTGCGAAGAACATCTTCAGGGACAGAAACATCATTACCAGCTGGACGAGACCAAATAGGGACACTTTGAAGGTCCTGCTCTGCATCTTCAGGACCTCGGTAGTCCGGTAGAGCTCCTTCTCCCGGACCTCCAGCTTGTCCACCTGCTCTTTCAGCATCACAATCTTGCTTTCGGTCTCTCGTAGCTTGACCAACATTCTGGTCTTGTCCCCGGCAGACAGCGCCCTGTGCTCCTCCAAGGCCATCCGGTCCTCTGTCCGGACCTGCCAGTTCTGCCTCGCTTTCAGCATCACCAGACACTGGATTTCGGCTTCTAGTTTCTCCTGGAGATGGTGCTCGAGCTCTGTCTCCAACTGGTCGATGCTAGCTGCTGCCTCCTCCAGCGTTGCTCTATCTGCAGTACCGATGAGTACTTGAAGCTTGGAAAGCCTCAAGTCTTTCTCTCTGATGGTGTTGGATGCTTCTTTCACTTTCTGTTCAAGATGTTCCATCTTCTCATTCAGTTCCAACATATCTACCTCTGCATACGGCAAAACGATCACATCTTGGTCTTTGTTACCAGAAGTGGATTCCTCCACCTCAAGTTCTTTGCCAAGTTCTGCTAATTTTTGTATCTCTAAGCAGCACATACAAAAAATAAAGGTGGTTAGAACAAACATAAGCTTGAGCTCAAAGACTAAACAAATTAAAAAATAATCATGGTAATCAAGTGGTATTTATGGACAGAATAATTCACTAAGAACTGGGATGGCACAGCTTTGTTGTAACCAAGAACCACTAGAGTTAGGTGATCCATTACAACTAGAACTAGCCAAAAGTGTCCAAATACTCCAGAAGTGCACGCTTGTCCTTTGTACTATATTGTGAAGAAACAAATCATTATTGTTCTTTCCAAAATTATGTGAGAGCAAATTTTGTTACAGATGTGGAAAGCACACTTCGTACTATCTGAAATTATCACTGTCTGGGTCTATGGATTAAAAGAAAATTAGTAAATGGAAGGCAAGTGTATTTTGATAAGTGCTGCATAATGCAGCACTGAACAAGACACAATTACTCGTACATTATTAGGGCTTGTTCGTTTGATCCCAAAACGAGTTGATTGAGAGGAATTCAACCCCCTAGAATTAAAAATCCCCCTCTACCCCCCTCCAATCCCTCTCATCTCAAGATCAAAAGAACAGGGCATTAATGGGGAGGTGTGAGAAAACTATCAGCACATATAACTGGAGAAAACAACCTATTTAGTATATAAATACATGGTGCACGATCAAAGTTAGCACAAGCATGTTTGAATAAAGCAACAGATATAAAAAGAAAGATGTTGTGTGGAAATTTTATTGCAGCCAGCAAAGCTGGAACTCATGAAATTCCAAGTTTCCAAGTACCATATAAAATACTGTACATGTACTCTGTTCCTTAAGAAAAAGTAATAAGCAAGCCATGACACATTTCTAAGATGGTTGAAAATTACATACTGTAAGAAGGCACACAAGCAAATAAAAAAAGTGCATGAATAAGATTTTTACCATTTTCAAGGACTTGCTGTGTTGTATGAAGTGAAGAAACCGATTCAGCAAGAGGATCACCATTTCTATCTTGGTTCACCCAGCTCCATTCATTTTCATCATTTTGCTCTTCGCTGCTTATTATCATTTCCTCACCAATGTCGCTGTCCCTTTTGTATGCCGACTGAACCTCCTCACTTTGCCGGTCCTCACTTCTATCCCCATCATAGTTCATCGACATTGTTCTAGGCCGGTGGATACTGAAAGCATCACCTGCATCAGATGCTATCAAGTAAGATTCAGCAAAGGAAGCATGTCTCCTGCCCCTAACAGCCCTTCGGTGTGCCTTGCGCCCTTTTCCTGCAAAACCAAAATCCTTCACCCAAACCCTCTTCCTATCGCAATCTCCAACGGTCTTCAGCCCTATTACGCCTAGCGAATAGCCCGTCGCTAGCACCAAAAAATTGATGTTGAGCTGCAACGGGTTGTCAGGCGATTGCCTCCTTACTCTTCTCCACCTCCTTAATCTGCACTGCTTCCTTGGTGACGTCTTTGCGCACATCTTATCTACTGGTCCTATCCAGGGGAGAGCTAACTTGTGCAGCACCACTGCCTTCTCATCGAAAGGCAACTTTGGAGGGGATCCCATAGGATTCTCCATCCTAACGCCGAGATCAAAGTTGGCTACTGTAATGTCCTTGATGCGCAAATCGGCTAACTTATTTGCACCTCCAAATTGAGGTACCTTACCCCAATTCAGATCAGACTCATGAGGCTGCTCCGGAAGATACTGGCCTAAATTTTCTGCCCTAGTTGTAAACCCCAATTCAGGCATGCTAATTTCACCCATTTTATGGTCTAAACCCTATGGTGCTGAAAGACAAGGAAACCCGATTGTGAACTCGGCTGGGCTCCTGAAACCAGGCTCCCAGGGTTCGGAGTCTGTGCTTCATCCTACCACAAACCCATGCAATTTTATAGTTGCCCGTCCTTGATTCCCACTCCAACGATCCTCCTAAGCAGCCGGCCAAACAGAATTCCAAGAAACTACACTACAAGACGTCGCCCTCGGTCACAACGAACCAGAAATTTCATTTCATTTCACTCTACGGAAATTCCGAAATAAATTGGGGCAACCTAGAGCGGTTGGAGAAATCACGCACCTGACGCGAGGAAAGTTCCTGGGATTGGGACGGCGGGGAGGCTGGCGGGTGTGCGGAGACAACAACAACGGCCGGGGCCTGCGCAGGAATATATACAGTCCCGTGGGAATTTCCGTGAAGCAGCGGACAAACTGCGCGCCACGGAAGAGGGAAGGTTGAGGAAAGCACGAAACCAATCCGGGGAAGGAAAGGATGTCCGTCAAGGAAGAAGATCGATTATGTAAAGTAGAGTAGTTAACGAACGCGATGACGCCGGGATTGGGTGGGGGATTCCGTTTGCGTCACAGATTTCGTTGTCTGCGGTTCGACGGCGCAACATTACATGGGCTCGGCTCGTTGTAGATTGGGCCATGTCTGATGGGGAATTGCTGGTTTTCGGACTCTACTGCTCGCGGCCAGCTTTCGTGGAGTTCTATTGGGCCAGGCTTTACCCAAGTTACAGTTGCTGCCTTGCCTTTTTTTTGCTTTTTTTTTTTGTGAATTCAGTTGCAGCCTTGGTGAGAAGTTGGAATAAAGCAAAATCTGCTCCCGCTTTTCTGTCATTTTACCGCTCTCCAGCAACTTAGGGGTGTTTAATGTAGGAGCTCACATCGAATGTTCATATACTAATAGAGAAATAAATATAAATTAATTTTAAAACTAGTTGCAGAAGACGTTGCCAATTTATGAGATAAATTTTTTAAGTCTAATTAATCTATCATTAGCATTTGTTTACTGCATATTATCAAATCATGAACTAATTAGAATTAATAGATTTGACTCGCAAATTACTCTCAATCTATAAAATTAATTTTGTAAATGGTCTTTTAATATTCTAAATTTGTGTCAAACATTTAATGTGATAGGACTAAAGTTTAGTCCCAACAAACCAAACACCTCCTTAGTTTTCGCGAGAAATAAAATAAAATAAAACACAGAGCCAAACACAAAAGAATAATCCCCTTCCAACAAACACACACCACAACACACACACAACACACAACACACAACACACAACACACATACACACCACAACAACAAACACACACACACAAACACAACACAACACAACACACACACACACACACACACAACATAACACAACACACACAACACAACACACAGACAATGTTTTGCTGCCAGAGACAAGTTTTGGCTCTAGGCCATGTATTCATATATATAACAGTAGATATCTTAGCTTACAAGAAAAGCAAACCGACTGAACTTACAGACTGAACTTAAATGAAAAGCAAAAACTAATTTAACTACTACTACTAGCTGTATACTACTTGACAGCTGCTAGTGTGAACAACACATGCTTATCTATCATAACTTATATTTTGTACATGAAACCTTCTGTAGCCTAATAAATGTCTTATCTTGTGGTTCTTGTTCGGTCAGAAAGAAAGTGAATTTGAGACGCGCAACAAGCACACCTATATGAAAAAATAACTATAAATTCAGATTTCCTCGAAGTTATAATGGCAACAAGAAACATCAACAATGTAGGGTTTTTTTAGTATACCAGCTTCTGTGCGAATGATAGGGTAAGATTGAACAAAGTCAGATTTCCTAGTAGTTACAGTGTCACCAAGATCGTCGTCTTCTCGCCCCTCTAATGCCCTAGAGAGATTAAGTTCAAATAAATATACTATTAGTACTTTCTATTGGACACAGACTCAGAATTGGTGAGCCAATCTCATTCTCATTATATAGGATAGTTCATCTTGGGATACAAGTTGCTCATAGAGCATAATGCATAAAGACATAAAGTTAAAGCCTTGGCAGCCAATGCACATGCAAAGTAGAATTGCATAAAGACAATGCTAACAATACTAATTAACTGAGATAACAGCAGGGATTAATAGCTACACTTTCTGCATAAACAGTAGACACGATAATTATATGATCTATATCTAACGAAGAGTTCACCTGATGCTGAATGGCTTTCGTTTGAATTCATCGTTGTCACATCCGACCCGTTTGGCCCGTAGTGGCCCATGTGTGTTAATGAGATATTGTGGAGGGTTTAGTCCCACCTTAGTTGTTTAGGGTGGGATAGACCAACATATAAGGCTTCTAGAGTCCATCCCACCATCCCCGGGTTAATCCTTTTAAGCGAAGCGAGGACGAAAGCTTAAGTGGGATGGTGGTGGGTGTGGTTCGCTCAACGTGCAAAGTGGATCTGAGCCATTTGGACTCTGGGGCGTTACAATCGTTGATGCTTAGCAAAATCGTAGGAAATCTTCTCACTTTTATTTCACTATGTGACATAACTCGAAAAACATTAGCAACATCCTCTGGTTGCAACTGTGTATCACAAGAACTGATCATAATGTCAACAGAGTACACCTTGTTCAATTCAAAAACATCATCACTAAGAATTAATGTACTTGACCTCTCATGTGAGTGACATTCCAATTGAATGAGCTGGCAACCAAAACTACTAATCCTCACAAGAACTAATCATAATGTCAACAGAGTACACCTTATTCAATTCGAAAACAACATCATCAATAAGAATTAATGTACTTGACCTCTCATGTGAGTGACATTCCAATTGAATGAGCTGGCAACCAAAACTATTGATCCCAGTTACAATGGGAGTTACAATGAGAGATTGAGGAAGTTCCTTTCTCTAACAAAGAAACAAAAATATAATTAGGCATAAAATTAGAAAGATGCAATTGCATTACACAGAGAAAGGCAACAAAGAAAAGGAAAAGAAAGAGGACAGGACACTAAGAAAGGCCCAAAAGAAAGAGGACATTACACTAAGAAAGGCCCAACCCACCATCCAGCCTATATATCCTAACTAACATATTGTGTGACCTATCTGTTCCCTCAGCCCTCCCCATAAACAAGCATTCTAGGTCTCCACCTCCACTGCCCCTTTCTGGACAACTCTTCTCTCCGTCCCTCCCTCAACAGTTCTCCATTTGCAATGCTGCGGCCCACAACCATTCCTCTCTACCTCTTCCTCTCCCTTTTCCTCATTATTGATGCTACCCCTTCCAGATCCCCTACATGCGCCTGCAGATCAAGAGTGAGTTCCTGACTGCTGCTGCCCCTCCCAAATGTCCAATGTTGTAGAAGTTTGCCAAGGCTATAGCATCTAGAGCCAATGAGAATGGAGCAGAAACAAGTGCTTGGCCTTCCTAGTCCTCCAATTGTGGCTTGTGCATCTAGAGCCAATGTGGCTCGTGCATATGGAGAATATGCAAGGATATGAAACTATAAATTGGGCTTTGTCGATGGGATATCCTATAGGGTACCCATGGACCGGCTTACCTAAGCTTTGGGCCTCCTTTCCTCAGCCCACAAAGGAAGACGGACAGAAGAAACCGAATTCTACTCGGTAAAGACGACAAGACCGAAGCACAGCTTAGGACTATAAGTTTGTAACCGAGTAGGATTAGAGCAACCCTCAACCAGTTCCTAGACTATAAAGGGCTGGTGAGGGTATCACCCGAAAAACAATCCCTACATACTATGCAACACCCGATACACAGAGCGACACACAACACCTTGTATTACGATCAAGAGCAATAACAGACGACTCAACTGGATGTAAGGTTATTACTCGACCTTGTCGAGGGCCTGAACCAGTATAAACCGTGTGTCCCTGCGTGTCCAACCACCAAGGTTTCACTATTCGCTGAGGCACGAACTACTGTCTTGGGTAACCTCGTGGCAGGCTATCGGTGGTAAAACATCGACAGCTGGTGCGCCAGGTAGGGGCTTTCGGCGAATTTTTTTCTCGAAAGCTTGGTGGACCACGACCTCAAGATGATGAAACCGACGGAATCCACGTTTTTCTTCGGATCATGGATCTACAAGATCGACGACAACGGAAAAATTCAAAGCTGACTCCGAGAAGGAGTAGATCAAGATCCTCAAAAACTGAATCAAAGGATCCAGAATCTGACGATTTCGAAACCAACCAGACCAGCAGATGAAGAGGGATACGAAACCGACTCAGAAAAGGAGACATCAACATATGACAATTACGAGATCAACACGAAAAGGCTGATCACAAATCAAGTCGGAACACATAATCGAACACCAGTCAAAGACAAGAACAACTCAGAAGCAATCAAGAACTCGAGTTTATATGGGATACACAATTCTACATATACATATGGGAATTTTCTCGAAAAAAGATGACAAGAAGCATAATTCTGAAAGGCGCCTAAGAGGGAATGATCATGTCAACAACTCCAGAAGGATGTATCGTGCATTGGCCAAACCAATCCTCAAGGATGGAAGACCAAAATACAGAACTACCGTTTCAAGTAGGAAAAGAGCTCGGACTTTACCGAGGACCATCATACAAGACAAGAAGCCAACAAGCGAGAAGAACTCGGAAGATACATACCATATGCATGGCGAAACTAGAACCTTATCTAGAACCACCACAAATACCCGACTTGAAATCATCGGACGAATCAGAAGGGGATATCTCAGACGACAAAGAAGGCGATGACAATGAAACCAACGATCACAAGACTGCAAGGCTAAAAAAGAACAAAGCTAGGGTAGGAAGGAGAAATCGAGCTGCTCAGAGAAAACAAGTTTGGACCAAGTACAAGGCGGAATTGACAGAATACAACAAGAAGAAGGCGGAAAGAGAATCCATGAGGAATACAAAGAGAGAAAGAATCGAAGAATTGACGAAAGAACTAAACATTCTTACTCAAGAGGAAAGAATCACAGACGAACCAATCAAGGAAGAAAGAGACCCCAATAAACAACCTGACGACGACACACCTCAAGGTGGACAAGAAGAGAAGCAAGAACAACCGCCCAAGAAGTCGATATTCCACAGACTAGGGAAGTCAGAGATACCACAACCATCGGAAAGACAGGAACAACATCTCGGATTGGTAAAACAAAACAACCCGGATTGGGATCAACGCTATCCAGAAGACTATGGTGAATCCGAATACATGGGGGACAGGGACTATTACGAAGAGATTGGTCACCAGACTTCAATAGAGCAGAACAATACGACAGATTTCCATGCTTTGCAGGAAGACTACAAACTTTGAAATTACCACACAAATTCAAGCCAGCAAATCATTCCAAGTACAATGGAAAAGTGGAACCCAGACAATGGATAAGGGTATATTCTCAATCCATCGAACTCGTAGGAGGGAACAATGACATCAAGGCCCTATACTTTCCAATGGCACTCGAAGCCATGCCTTTACAATGGTTCGATAAACTAAAGCCAAGGTCAATCAAATATTGGGAGGATTTGCAAGAGGCGTTCTGCAACAACTTCGCAGGAATAATAACACATCCCATGATTGCGGCAGAATTGAAGAACGTAAAGCAAAGAAGAGGAGAAACCCTGAGGGAATATTACTGGAGATTCGGAGAACTCAGAGCTCAAATACATGACATTACCGACAGAGAAGTAATAGAAACATTTGCGGATGGAATCTTAGCAAATTGGCAATTCAAAGACTACTTTAACGAAAATCCGAGATCTAATGAAGACTTCAAAAGAGCTGTCGAAAAGATGATATCATCGGAAGAAAGAACTCGGCACAGATTCACCCGAGATTTCCATGAAAATAAAAGACCAGATTTCAGACCCAATGACAAAAGACCAAGACAAGACAACATAGTAGTAGCAACAGACAACAAAAGAAGATTCAACGACAATGACAAAGGAGGATACAACAACAACTACAACAACAACAAAAACATAAACCATAACAACAGGTACTCGAATAACAACTACCAAGGCAACAATTACACGAAGAGGCCAACAGAAAGGATATAAGACCTACCCTGCTACATACATCCTAACGCAAGCCACAAGCTAGTTGAATGTGATGTATTCCAACGAAGATTCACAAAGAAAGAGGATACACGAGCAAACAACTCAGAACAAAGAATAGAAGGATCAGGGAAGGATACCAAGAAAGCAGAGGGGAATTATCAAGAACCCCAATGACAAATATCAGACCGAGTTCATCAAATTCGAAGTAGCCAACTTCGAATCATGTTATCATGCAATCCTTGGAAGACCAGCATTAACAAGATACATGGCAATACCTCACTACCCGTATCTACTACTCAAGATGCCGACAACAAAAGGAGTTATTTCATTAAAAGGAGATCTAAAGAGAGCATACGATTGTGATGTACAAGCCGTACAAATATTAGAAAAACTATAAGACTACCAGGAAAAAGAAGACATTGCGAAGAAAGTTGAGAAAATGAACCCGGATGAAATCCAAATACCGACAAAGAAGCCAAGCACCTTCACACCTCCTAAAGAAGCAGCCACAAAGACGATTGATCTATTAACTGGAGATCCAGAAAAAACTGCAATCAGCGTGAGTTTGGATCCTAAATAGAAACTCGCGCTCACCAACTTTCTAAGGGATAACAAAGACATATTTGCATGGAAGCCAGCAGATATGCCAGGAGTCCCAAAGGAGTTGGCTGAGCACAAAATTGACACAAATAAAGGTTCAAGACCAATAAAACAAAAGCTACGCAGATTTGCACTAGACAGGAAAGCAGCAATCAAAAAGGAAATTACAAAATTACTGGCAGCAGGGTTCATCAGAGAAATAATCAACCTGGATTGGTTGGCTAATCCAGTTTTGGTGGAGAAGAAGAACTCAAAAGAATGGCGTATGTGTGTGGACTACACAGACCTCAACAAACACTGTTCAAAGGACCCATATGGGCCACCAAGAATTGATCAAGTCATAGACTCAATAGCAAGATCATCGCTACTATCATTTCTCGACTGCTACTCAGGATACCATCAAATATCATTAAGAGAGGAAGATCAAAGCAAAACATCTTTTATAACACCTTTCGGGGCATATTATTACAAGTCAATGTCGTTCGGATTGAAAAATGCAAGAGCAACATATCAAAGAGTAATACAAACTTGCCTAGGAGATCAAATTTGAAGAAACGCTGAAGCATACATCGACGACGTAGTAGTCAAAACAAAAGAACCTGAATCACTGCTGGAAGACTTAGAAGAGACCTTCAAGAATCTAAAAGCATGGAAGTGGAAGCTCAATCCAACAAAATGCATGTTTGGTGTACCATCAGGACAACTACTCGGTTTCTGAAAGGATCAAGATGCCCAAGAAGGGGGGGTGAATTGGGCTTATTTCAAATTTCTAAAGCAAATATGAAATCTTATCAAGTGCCAATCACCCCGTGCCTAACAATTTGTGTGCCTTAGACTATGAAAGCGATAGCAAGACAAAGAAAGCAAAAACACCCTACACAATTCTAGTATGAAATGAAGAACAAGTGCGGAATGTAATGTAGTATGAAAGAGCTAGGGATAGAAAGTTTGACACAATGACGTTTTGTCGAGGTGTCGAGGAGTCAACACTCCCCCCTAGTCCTCGTTGGAGCCCCCGCGCAAGGGTATTGCTCCCCCTCTACCCGCGCAAGGGTAGAGTGCTCTCTACGGGCTGGTTCTTTGCCACTCCGGCTCGGTGAACCGCCCACAACCGATCACAAGTCGATGGAGAAGGGCCGCCGACAATCCTCCGACGATCACCTTCCTCCCAAGCACCACCGGACCCTCTAGGTGATGTCGATCACCAAGAGTAACAAGCTTTGATCTTCACTTGACTCACTTAAGCTTCACAACTAGAGTGGATGCACACTGGAAATCTTGGATGAACTAGAGGAGAGAAAGATGGATGGATTCGCAAATCACTCTCTCTCTAGGGCTCTTGCTCTCTTCCCAACCTTCTCAAAGCAACCAGCAAACCAAAAGAGCAAAAGGCAAGGTGGGAGAGAAAGGGTGGGGCTATAAATAGCCCACACACAAAACTGCCTCGAGCTGAAAAACGCTCTGTGTTTAAGTTGGCGACGGACGCTCCGTCGCTAGGCGACAGACGCTCCATCGCTTGCCCCAACGGCTAGTTACAGTGCACGTCAGTAGGTGCCGGACGCTCCGACGCTTTGCGACGGACGCTGCGCCTCAGCGTCCGGCGCAAACTAGCTGCTCTCGGGTTTCTGGGAAAATATTCCCGGACGCTCCACAGCGTCCGACGCCCATGCGACAGACGCGTCCGTCGCAAAATGAACATTTCTGGAGCTCTCTGCTGGCTCGACGGACGCTGCGTCATGCTGACGCCAGCGTCCGGCGCCTCTTGCCTAACCGTCTGACGCCCAGAAACTGGCTCTCTCAACTTCGGTTTTCGTCGCGATGAATATGGAAGTTGTTCTAGGTTATCTTACGGTCACCATAGGCTTGCTTAGAGCTAAGGATGTCAAGTGTGCACCACACCTAAGTCATGAAGCTCTCCTAAGTCAAGCTACTAGTCTCAACCCTCTTAATAGTACGATCAAAGATCAAATAGAAGCCCTATCTATTTCTAAGTGCCCTTCATCTCCTTATGGCACTTAGCCTACCATTCTAGGGTTTTCATCGTGTCTCTTTGAAATCCGAAACGATATCCATCTTGGGGGCTAAGTGATAACCATTGATTCCCATTCATGTTGATCACTATGGCTAAGCTACGCATAGCCTCTGCAAAACACACATTAGCCATAATAATCGCCAATTGTCGTTAATCACCGAAACCACTAGGGCCATGATTCTTTAGTTTCCTAGTCAGCAACAGAGGAATTGAAGCTAGAACCAAACAAGTTAAAGCAATAATGGATATGAAGCCACCCAAAAAGGTCAAAGACATACAAAAGCTAACAGGATGCATGGCAGCTCTCAACATATTCATATCAAAATTGGGAGAAAAAGGACTACCCTTCTTCAAACTCCTAAAGAGAAGAGAAAACTTTGAATGGACAGAGGAAGCAAATCAGGCTTTCATCAAATTGAAAGAATACTTATCATCATCTCCAATAATGACACCGCCAAGAAATAAGAAGACATGACGCTATACATCACAACAACAAAAAAACGTAGTAAGTGCAGCAATCATCGTGGAAAGAGAAGAACCCGGACATATCTACAAAGTGCAAAGACCAGTATACTACATCAGCGAAGTACTCACGGAATCGAAAGTCAAATACCCACACGTACAGAAACTACTATATGCAGTACTCATATCATCAAGAAAGTTGAGGCATTATTTCCACGAACACAAAGTAACAGTATCAACCAACTTTCCGCTACAAGACATACTCAGAAACAAAGATGCCACGGGCCGAATATCAAAATGGGCAGTGGAACTCGGATCTCTAAACTTGGACTTCAAACCAAGGACAACAATCAAGTCGCAGATACTACCCGACTTCATTGCAGAATGGACGGAAATTGCACAAAAAGAACCCGAGCCAATACGGGACCATTGGAAGATGTACTTTGATGGTTATTTAAAGCTTGGAGGGGCAGGAACAGGTTGTAGGGTCGAGATGGCGGACTAGAGGGGGTGAATAGTCTTTTCTAAAAACTTAAGCGCAACGGCTAACCGAAACAAATGCGGAATTAAAACTATCGGTCTAGCCAAGACTATACCCCTCTATCTATAACTTTAGCACCTAGCAAATTATACTAATTGGGATTACTAAGGTGCCAAGCTAGGAAGCTCTCCTAAACAAGTCTAGGTTGCAAGGTCACACAAACCTAAGCAACTAGTACTCTAAACACACCGGGAGCTCCTACACATATTAGTAAGCAAAGCACAAAGCACCTAAGCTCACTAGCAATGCTCTCTAGCAAGACTACACAAGCCAACTAGAGAGCTCAACTTACTTAGCTACACAAACTAAGCAATGTGACTAACAAGGATACACAAGTCAATTATCCACTCAAGAACTAGACAAGCTACACAAGCAAATCTAGTTACAAGAGCAACTAACAAACACTAGCACAAGATATGAAGAAGTAATGTAATCTAGTGAATCGGAGAAAGCAAACCACCGAGAAGATGTACAAGAGGTTGACACGGTGATTTTTCTCCCGAGGTTCACTTGGTCGCCACCAAGCTAGTCCCCGTTGTGTCGGCTCACTCACTTGGAGGTTCACGCGCTAATTGGCATCACACGCCAAACCCACAATCAGGTGCCGCACAACCAACACAAGATGAGGGCACTCAACGACACGCTCAACTAAAGTTGCTCTTCGCGATCTCTCGCAGGGCGAGCACAACACCCCTCACAAGCTCTTCTCCGGAGCGCCGCACAATCTTTTTGCGCGCTTCGACGGAGCCTCAAGCCACCCAGCCATCTAGGAGGTGGCAACCTCCAAGAGTAACAAGCACCAGCGGCTTGCAACACGATCACCTAGTGTCACACGAAGCTATCTCTCAAAGCAACGCACTAGAGATCACTCTCTCACACAATCGGATGATCACTATCATGTGTATGTGAGTTAGAGGGCTATCCAAGCACACCAACACAAGCCACAAAGGCCCTAGGGTGCTCAGCAACAAGCCTTGGCCGGCCACCACTTCTATTTATAGAGTGGGGAAGAAACTAGCCGTTCCTCCGGACGCATTTTTCACAGGGGGTCCGGACTAAAAGGAGCGTCCGGACCCCTTCACCACCGAGCGCCAAGCCCTCTGTTTGCCACTCCGGACGCGGCCTCCGGACGCGTGCGACGCTCCGTCCGGACCAACGCGCCTGCGTCCGGTCGCCTGCCGATTCAAACGGCTCCTTTCGCGCCTTTGCCGCTGTGCGCCACGCGTCTCCGGACGCGACTGTAGCACGGGTCCGGATCCGACACCTCGAGCGTCCGAAAATAAATTCCAGAGACCCGAGAGCACCAGCTTCACTTCATCCTCTCCGAACGCATGTCCGGCTTCCAGTCCGGACTAACACCACCGTCCGGATCAAGGCACACAGAACCAACAGAGAGCGCAGAACGCTCCGGACGCTGTTCGGACTCCACCGTCTGGACGCAGAACAGCGTCCGGTGCACCTGCCACAGATCAGCCTCCCTAGGGTTTGCTTCCGGACTCTCACGCCTTAGTCCGGACAGCACAACCCTAGCGTCCGGACTGCCTTTCTCTACCAAAATAGCACCAAACTTCTTCCAACTTCTTCCTTGCTTTCTCATGTGCCAACACAAATGTGATCACCACCTTGTGCATGTGTGTTAGCATTTTCACAATCATTTTCAAAGTATTTTCACTTCTTCTTACCGCGCCACTCTGTAACACCCCTGGTGTTAATCACTTAATTAAAAACTGATCATGTCATCATATGCATTAAGCATCATTCAATTGTTTGAAAACCTGGATATGCATTGAACTAAAATGAGTTTACTTGCTTATGTTTGATCAATTGTTTTGAATGCAGGTCATCTTTTCAAATTCTCAAATTTAAATTGGAATCCAAACCCTAATTCCCAAAGGGGGTGGATTAAACCCTAAACATGATTTTCAAAATCTATAAAGAATTGGCATATGGTTGTTTAAGCAAAGTTGTAGAGCTCTGTTTGTTTTGCTTTTGCTGTGTTTACAGTTTTTCAAGTGTTGTTCGTGTTTTTAAAAGTAATTGAAGAGGGGGCAAATCCTTTTTAAAAGGTTTTCAAATTTCAAAAATGCATTTTCATTTCTAGGCTGATTTTGAAAATGTGAGTATTGACAAAGTTGTAGATCATGAAATTTTGAGCAACTTTCGTATTCAAAGTTCTTCATGAAAACCCCTGGAAGCTTGAGAAATTTGCAAAATAGTCACAGGGGCATTTCAAACTTTTCATCAAACAGTTGCATGGCGACGGCGAACTCGACGCCGACACCTGGCTGGCCACCTGTCGACGCCACCGTGCGACTCATGGCCTTGACTCACGTCTTGTCGTGTGCGTGGCGACATCGCGGAACCGTTGCCGTCTTCAAAACGGGACACCGTCCACTCCTGCCTCCCTTTTCACGTCGCGCCATCGTTCTGCTCTGCTCCGCCGAGCGCTCCACCATCATCGACGAGCTCGTCCGAGCTCATTAGCCACTGCCAACCACTCAATCCACTGCCATTGTCTTCGCTTGAACCTCGCACATCCTTGGGTCAAGTTAGTTGAAGTCGCCGAGACCTTGTTTGCCCGGCGCGACCGTTTCTTCCTCGGCTCCGGCGAGAGCGCCGCCGCTCTAGTCAGCCTTCGACCGGGCTACACAGGAGCCACATTGCTTTTTCATCTTGTGTTTCTTTGTAACACCCTAAAATTTGAATAGTAAAGTAGATTTGAATTTGAGTTTAATTTGATTTAATTTAAGTATTTTTGTGAAGCATAGAATTAAATAAATAAAATTAAAACTAATACCATGTTAGGTCCAACCTGTGGTGATGCATCTCATGCCCCTGCATCTTTTTCTTGTGATTGTTGGAATTTGCAAAACCCTAGAAAATAGTTTTCAAATCCAGTTTCAAAATATTTTTGCAAAATTGAAAAAGGAAATAAAAAGAAAAAAAAGGAAAAAAAACCTCACCTCTCTCTTTCTGGCCCGAGAGCCCAGCCCGCGGCCTGCTTCTCCCCCTCTCCCTTCTTCCCTCCTCACTGGGCCGGCCCACTCGGCCGCAGCCCAGCTCACCGCGCCTCTCCTCTCCCTCTCTCCCACTGCCACCTCGGGCCCGCGTGTCGGCGCCTCCCTTCTCTCTCTCTTTCTCTCCCTGACACCCGGGACCCGCCTGTCAGCGCCGCTCTCCTCTCTCTCTGTCTTTCACTGACGAAGCGGCCCCGCCTGTCAGCTCCTCCCCTCTCCTTCCCGTGTCCGTCCCGGACTCCGCCGCGACGTCGCGCCGCGCCGCGTCCATCCCGCGTCCGCGCTCCCCTCCGCGTCAGACTCTTCCCTGGTATCCTTTAAATAGCGTCGCCCCCGCGCCATCGGTTCCCATCGCCTCGCACCGCCTCGCACGCACAGAAGCAGTGCCGCCGTTGCCGCCGCTCTGCTCCACCGTCGAACCACCGTTCTGCGCTGTCGGACGCCGCAAGCTCTTCCCCGAGCCGCGCTTCGCCTTCGCGTAATTGCAGAACGCCTCCTCCCTCTCTTTTCGCCCTCGGGTGTGCTCTGTTGGGCCTCGCCGTCATGCGAAGGGCATCCGCCGCCGCGGTCCACCACCATCGGCGTTAACTGTCCGCCCCCGAGCCCTGCGGTGGCCCTGGATGGGTTCGTCGTGCCACCCTCTTGCTCCCCGAGCTTTTTCCCGGTCGGATTAGGGCACCCGAGTCCCTAACCGCCTCGCGCCGCCATTGCAGAGCATCGCCGCCGCTGCTCTACGCCGCCGGCCACCCTCGGGCCATCCCGAGGCTCGCCGTTGCCCTAGGCGAGTTCGCCTTTGCATCCTCGATCTCCCCGTGTGCTCGGATTTGGAAACCGGACACTACAGCGCCCGATCGACCTCGCGCCGCCGTGCGCCGGCCGTCGGCCATGGCGCCCCGCCGTGCGCCGCCCTGCGCCGGTGAGGGAACCGCCCTCTCCCTCCCTAGATCTAATCTGATCCATCCATCTCTAATCCAACGCACCAGATTAGCCCGTACCCCTTCGCGTGGCAAATATGCTAAAGAGCCCTGCTCTTTTCCTCCTCTCAACCCGCAGTCCAGAAGGCGGGTTTCATCTCTACGCTTTCCCCCTCGGAAGACGTATTCTCTTTTAATTCTGAGTTAATTCGAAAATAAAAGAAAATTCCTATTTACAGTTTTGCCACTGATTTCAAATGCCTATATTTTGCTTGTTTTAAATCCAAATCGATCCGTTCAAGTTGCGTTAGATCCGTAATTTTATGCTCTATCCAGTAGTATAGATTTCATCTATGTTAATTACTTTTGAAAATCAAAGAAAATTAATTTGCTAATGCTTTAATCTTGCCCTTTTCAAAATCTTATTTAATTTATAACTTATTCGTTTTAGATCCGATTAGCGTGATTCTCGTGTCTTTGTGATCGTAGTAAAGTATAGATCTGTTTTATAACCCTTTTCATAATCTTTTTAATTGTTTTGGTGTAATGTTCTGATCATGTCTTTATTGCCTCGTGTATGATTGTTCGGATGATTGCGTGGTGATGTTGATCGAGTATAGTCGGTGAGATCTTCGGTGAGCAAGAGTTCTTTGCAGCAGATCAGGATCACCAGGAGCTTTGTGATCAAGGCAAGTGTAACATGGGATCATCCTTGTTACCTATTCACCATAATTCAATCTAGTCATGATTGCATATGTCTAATTTGATTCCTATTAGATCTATACCATAGCTTTGTTATCCTTGTACCTTGTCACCATGGGTTTATATGCATATGGGTAGCTTTGCTATGCTTTACAATAATGGATCTTGAGATGAATCTTGACTAATGATGTATGCAACAATGAGATAAAATTGGCTTTTATAGCAACATGGAATAGGACCCCACTGTAGGGCAAAAGCTGGGACTTAAATGCAACCACGAGTGCTATAATGGCTCTGGCTTTAGTCAAGTATAAAGATTCGTACTAGCATGTTGGCAGTTCATGAAAGGCACCATTGCCGAGCTGGTTGTAGGGCATGTTCTAGGGTGGTTACCGCTTCGAAAGGTACCATCGAGTAGAGGCTTTACATACCCCTTGCCCTTGGGTCCGTAGGGTCTGGCAACATGTTAGGAAGACTTTTGAAAGACTTCATAGTGTTCCCTGCCCGCTCACCTTGGAAGTGTTTTGGGAGTCATGATCCCGGGCATATGGGTAACATGGCTTGTGTGTAAAGTGTATAACCTCTGCAGAGTGTAAATCTATCATGATAGCCGTGCTCACGGTTACGAGCGGCCTGGAAAACTCACAGTGTAGATGAACCTGTTGTTTAATTGTTAATGGTGTTTATTAATTTTACCATGTGGTTATCAATTGGGCTATGCATGACTAAAGTTAAGTGTTGGTAAAACTTGACCAAGATAAAAGCTACCGCAGTACAGACAGTGTCAACCTTTTGAGCTTCATAACCCTATGTTACTCTTGTTGAGTATGTAAGTGCTCACTCTTGCTTTCTCAACCCCTTCATATGGCTATGAAGGCTACCGTGAGGAGTACTAGGCTAGTGGTCAACCAGTCGGCGTTCCCTGTGAAGTGGAGCTTCGTCGCGAGAGTTATCTTTATTTCCGCTGTTATGTTTAATAAATATTATTCGTTATGTAATAAGCACTCAGTGATGGTACTATTTAAAGATTTGTCGGCTTATGTGTGATTGATCTCTGGGCACACATGAGTTATTTATATTCAATTTTATCCTTAAAATTGGGTGTGACATTATTGCTCCTTGTTCATCACTGGTCCTTGTCAGCTTATCCGTTTTGCAAATGGTGGACCATAGCTCCGGGAACATCTTCGTTGCCGCTCGGTTCATCGTCTCCACCGGCACGTTCTCCGTCGACAGTCGTCTCTACTTCATCTCCGGCCACGCTTGCAAGCGCTTCGTGACCAGGGTGAGATCCTCGACCTCTCCGCACCCTCGTTTGTCCTTGAATCGAGCCTTCGAGCTCTGTCCTAAAGCGTCGCCGCTGTTCATGGCCGGCGCGGCGGTGTGTTCGTCATCTGGTCGTTGTAGTTGATCTTCTTCTGATCCGAGTCTTGCACTAGCTTCGTCTAGCCGTCCTGAGTCTGTTTCGAGGGGTGGTTGTTCGAGCGCGTGCGTGTTTTCTCCGGCGCACATCACGCAGATCCCCGCCGACCATCATGGCCGTCGATGAGGATGTTGCGTTTAGCTCTGGGTTCGTTTTGCATGCGCTTCGCGTTGTTTGGGGGCCGCTAAGCATGCTGGGGTTGTTGGTTGAGCCGATCGAGGCCTGTGTTCGCCGGCGTATGTGCGGTCGAGCTCGGGTCGCCGCCATTGTCGTCGACAAGGTCACCTGGGTAGGTTTTAGTCTCGTTTCTGTTGGGCGTTTTGCTCGTGGTTGTCCCCTGAGTCGTTTTCGAGGCCTAGTTTCTCCGGCGCATGGCTGTGTTCGCCGTCGTACGAGTGGTCGAGCTCCGGTCGCCGCCGTCGACGTCGATGAGGCGTTTCTGAGGGTTTGTTTTGGTCGTGGCGCACCTCGTTGGGTTCGGGGTGGAGAGCCGAAGCTGGTTCGAGGGGTAGCTGTTCGGTTTGGTCACCGACGACGATGCGCCGCCATGTTTTGTGGTCGTCGGCGCCGCTGCGTGCGTCTGTGCCACTGACGGGCGGAACCCAGCCGTCAGTGGGTTATATGAAGGGTTTTTCCTTTTTCCAGTTTTGCACAGTAATGTCTTTTGTTATTTTAGTATGTTTATATCTGTGCATATTTAAATTCTGTAAAAATTTTGTGTATGCTCTCTGTGATGTGTAGTTTTTAAGAAAAATATAACATGTCTATGTTCAATATGTTTTTAATTCTGTAAAAATGCTCAAGGTAATTAGAAAATGAGTTTTCCATGAATTTTTATGTTCTGTATATTGTTCCAAAAGGGAATTTTTGTGTAAGCTTTATACACTGTTACCTTGTTGTACAAAAAGTTTGGAAAGTTTTGGATGAACTTTTATACATCGCTATTTGTTTAATTAATTATAAAATGTTTAGAAACTCTAATGACTTTAGGCTTTGGGTGATTTTGGATTAATTGATGCTAATGGTCATTGTCCAGTGACAACCACAAGTTGGACATGCTTGATGTAATATTGTTTGTTCAGTTCTTTTGGATGTAATTATTAACTTAGATAATCAAGATAAATAGGGTTTAATTAATTTGCTTTATAACCTAGTTTTGCTTTCCTTCATGAAGGGAAGTTGTACTCAAGGTGTAATCTGTTTTAATCAGCTCTTAAGAACATGTTTGTTTGTGTTGAGCATCATGTTTACTATTCAAGCATCATCTAAAACATGTCATTATATCGTGTATATTGTTCGTTGGTTGGGTTGGATACCTCTAGTGAAGAGGTTTTCTCTCTTGAATCTGAGCCCGAGTTCGTTTATCCCTCCAACCAAGGCAAGCCCCGGTGCATCCAAACATTTCCTTGTATTTAAAATGATTGCTTTAAATACACTTATGTTTATACTATTGCATTACGGTACTTTATTAAATTCCTACTTGATGCATAGCTTTATCCTTGTTCTCGTTGTACCTTTAACCTTGACACTTGTTTAAAGATGCAAAGTTTCGCAAAAATGCTTAGTATGCTTAGAACTTTTATAGTAGGTGATTTCCGGTCACCTACGCATAGCGTATTGCTTCGGCAAATGATTATGTTTTCTAAGAAAGGGATGTTGTTGTTGGAAGTAATAATCGGGACCGGGCGGACACGGTGTTGAAGAGCCATCAGCGGTGTCTGGTGAGCGGGTTCTTTCTGCCTGTGTCATTAGGGACCGTTCGTTGATGCATGACTAGGGTTGTGACTTTGGAGTACTTATCATATACCTTTGGGGAAGCTGGACTCTGGCTAATCCAGTCTAAAGGACGGTTAACCCGCACTGGGAGTGGAGAAATGGCGAGAGTAGTGTGTACCCTCCAAGTTCGAGGAACTGGATGGAGGCGTACTGTGCTCTCGGGTGGCGGGCCCCCGTTCTCGGATGGAGGATCCAGGGAAAAGTAGTCATATGCGTGCTTTAAGCGGCTGTATATGTCGTGTGATAGGGAAGCCCCAGCTGGGATAAACCGGTTCGAATCGTCATGTTCCTCGGAAATGGAAACATAACTCTGTTTTCTTCTTCGTAGTTAATGAAACTTAAACTGGATACTTGTTGGATCCCTTCAGGGATGTTGATTACCTTGTTATCGATCATACATCTAGGTCGATACTTGAGTAATCTTATGGATAACATAAATGAATTTCAATTCTTTTATAAATGCTCATTTATGCAAAACCTTTGATTCTTGCCAACCACACCTTGAATCCCATGACTTGCATACTGTTTTGTCCACCAAATACTTTTCTTTGTCGGATAAGTCTTGTTGAGTACTCCCGTACTCAGGGTTTGTTAACCCCTGTTGCAGATGAGGATCACAATCCGGTTTGTGTGGCTTCATGCTGCATGACCGTGGTCAGCATAGATGAAGATGAAGAATAATCTGTCTTTGCTTGACTCTTGGGCAAGAGTACTTCATTTGTTTGTCTATCCTCTATCAGCAGCTTGATGTATTAGTAAAGTATGACACTTATGTTATGTTTCAAAACTTATGGTGTGTAATATGACTTTAAATTTCCGCTACTTTGATGTAATATAAAATTTTTGTATTACTTCTACAATGATTGTAATGAGACGATCCTGTTCGGAAAGAGGTGGATGACCTGCTGCAAAGTGGCAACACCTGACGGACTAATTAAGATTTGGATCATCTGTTGGGATTAAGTTGGTGAATCCTGACAAGTGGGCCCTATCTTAAGAGGTTCTGTCACACACTCGATCCTAATACATCGCAAAGTTAGATCGCTCACGGTGGCACTAGATAACCGATATGCAAACAAGTTTGCCCCTCTTGATAGTACGGCTATCTATCCTAAACCCGGTCATATACTTCTCTACACACCTATGACCGGTGAAATGGAAATGCCCTATGGTTATACCTTTGCCTTGCGCATTCCTTCCATCTCCTTCTCCAATGTTGATGCAACACATGCACCAAACACTTGTCAAATGATATGATCCACTTCATATCATCATATGACCGTATTGGTTCATCGATCTTGACCTCACTTGCTCTTCACCGTTGCCTTGGTCCATCGGCGCCAAGCATCACCCGCTTGCCCTTCACACTTGCAACCAGTCCATCAAGCCAAGCCTCATCTTGATATTCTCCACCTTGGTCACATGACTCCATGTCATGTTTCATGTGCAATTAAGCTCCTTCATCTCATAATCACCTGTGAACTAATCTCCTGTGTATATATCACTTAAACACATATTAGTTCACCTAAGTTATCACTCAATTACCAAAATCACAAAGGAACTCTCACAGGTGTACTACTGATTTCCCCAGAAGGAAGACAATTAAAATACGTACTACAAATATTATGGAAAGCAACAAATAATGAAGCAGAATACAAAGCACTCATACACGGATTAAAAGTAGCAGCCACCCTGGGAATCAAAAGAGTTCTCGCTTATGGAGATTCAGCAGTAGTAATCAATTAAGTAAACAAAGAATGGGAATGCTCAAAAAATAACATGGATGCATACTGTGCAGAAGTAAGGAAACTCGAAAAGAACTTCGAAGGATTAAAAATCCACCACGTCTTAAGAGATTCAAATGTGGCAGCAGATATCTTGTCAAAATTGGGATCAGACAGAGCAAAAGTATCACCGAGAATATTTGTAGAAGAACTCGCAAAGCCATCAATCCAAGAAATCAGTAAACAAAAAGAAGACCCAATGGACATAGACAAGATAAAAGAACACGACACCTCAAGACGGATCCTCAACATAGAAAGCGATTGGAGACAACCATTCATTGATTATAAGAATGAAAACAAACTACCCAGAGACAAAGCAGAAGCAACAAGGGTTATAAGAAAAAACAAAGCTTACGTCGTCGTAAAGGATAAATTATACAAAAAAGCAGCATCTTCTGGAGTATTATTGAAATGTCTATCTACGCAGGAAAGAAAAGAGATATTGGATGAAATCCACTCAGGCTGCTGTGGAAATCATGCAGCATCCAGAACATTAATCGGCAAAGCATTCAGAAGCGGATTCTATTGGCCAACAGCACTCAAGGATGCAGAACAATTAGTCAAAACATGCAAGAATTACCAAATATTTGCAAGACAATCTCATGTTCCAGCACACAATCTAATTTGCATACTACCAGCCTGGCCTTTTTCATGCTGGGGGCTAGATCAAGTCGGACCTCTCAAAAAGGCAAAAGGAGGATTTGAATATATATTTGTGGCAATAGACAAATTCACCAAGTGGATTGAATACAAGCCACTTGTCAAATATAGCGCAGAAAAAGCAACAGAGTTCATACAAGATATCATGCACAGATTTGGGATGCCCAACAGAATAATCACGGATCTTGGATCACCATTTACAGCAAAAGAATTCCAATATTGGACAAAAGATTACGGAATAGAGATAGATTATGCATCAGTAGCTCACCCTCAGGCAAACGGACAAGTTGAAAGAGCCAATGTGCTATTATTACAAGGCCTAAAGCCAAGATTATATGAAGACCTAAAAGACTATGGAAGCAAGTGGATAGAAGAACTACCAAAAGTGGTATGGGGCTTAAGAACCCAAATCAGCAGAGCAACAGGATATTCACCTTTCTTCCTAGTATACGGATCAGAAGTTGTATTACCAATTGACTTGATATGGCAATCACCAAGAATCGAACAATACAATGAAGGAGAAGCCGAAGAAACAAGACGACTAGAGATAGACTCAATCGAAGAAATAAGAGACAGTGCACTAATACAAAATGCAAGATACTTACAAGGTTTGCGAAGACACTACGACAGAAATATGAATCCAAGGACATTAAAACCAGGAGATCTAGTACTATGACTAATTCAAAAGAAAGACGAAAGACACAAACTACTCAGCCCATGGGAGGGTCCTTTCATCATCAAAACAGCAATACAACCCGGAACTTATGAACTAATGACAGAAGATGGAATTCAACTGAGCAACACTTGGCATATCAGCCAGCTCAAGAAATTCTACAACTAAAAGCGCAAGAGACAAGACGTCAAGAACAAACCGGCAGTTACACAATGAGAGGCACTGTCTGGAGTCGAGTTGTTTCGTGAGGCAACTTGACAAACCGACTGCTTTGCACAATGAGCGACACAGTCTGGTTCATATATAAAGTCTACCATTTCGTGAGGCGACCTGACTAGCTGACAGCTTTGCACCATGAGCGGCACTGTCTAGCATTTCTACCGGCAGTTGCACAATGAGAGGCACTGTCTGGAGTCAGTTGTTTCATGAGGCAACTTGACTAACCGACTGCTTTGCACCATGAGCGGCACCATCTGGTTCATATATCTACAAGTCTACCGTTTCATGAGGCGGCATGACATCAAAACTACTCGGCGCAACAAAAAACATCAATCTACATCGACGACAAACCGACTGCTTTGCACCATGAGCGGCACAGTCTGGTTCATATATCTACAAGTCTACCGTTTTGTGAGGAGGCATGACATCAAAACTACTCAGCGCAACAAAAAGCATCAATCTACATCGACGACAAACCGACTGCTTTGCACCATGAGCGGCACAGTCTGGTTCACATATCTACAAGTCTACTGGCATGACATCAAAACTACTCGGCACAACAAAAAACATTAGTATACCTCAATGACAAACCGACTGCTTTGCACCATGAGCGGCACAGTCTGGTTCATACAAGTCTACTGTTTCAAAAGGTGGCATGGCAAATACCAAACTACTCGGCACAATAAAGAAGAACATTCTACCTCGATGACATCAAAGACAATCACTCGCCAAAAAGTGGCACAACATTTCTGCTTGAAGAGCAGCGCAAACTCAGCACAACAAAGATAGCAAGCCAAATGCTATTACGTCAGAAAGTGATATCTACTACTCCAGCATCAGAAACTACTCGTCCAAAATAACAAGACTACTTCGAAAGTACTTGGAAATTATCAAAAGCAACGATAAAGATGCTCAAAGCCTAACTCAGAGGCACAAGGAATTTTATGAACAAGAATATCTCCAGTGTATTCATCAAGGCACGAAGGCCAATAATATTACCCAGAAAGAATTCAAGAATTCAGAAGCATCTACAAAGCCTAATATAGAGGCACAATACTACAAGTATCAATCAAAAGAATTCAACATGGATTACAAATATCAAGAAAATAAGGTATTCATCAGAAGGACAACTACATCAATCGGAAAACAAACTGCAGCAGAGACAAAAGCATTACAATATCAGGATGAAGCCTGACAATATATTAAGCAAAAGTATCATTCAGAGTATATTACAAGATCATCACCCAAAGACAAGTAAATATGTTCATCAAGGAGGAGATGGCAACACTTTCATCTGACTAAATATCTGGCGGCAAAGATCTTGGACCTCGGGTTTCGATTGCTCCTACCTCGTCAAGAGATCCACATCCATCTGATCTTCAAGAATTCGATCCAAAGGCACATATGTTTGCCAAAGGCAGTAGAAGCAGAGCCCAGAAGACATTCAAGATTCACAGTTCTGCCAGGTCCTCGACAGAGAGAAAGCAGATCAACACCAGCAGGCGCCAAAATGACACTGCACAGGACCAGCCAAGGAATACTTCTTCAACCAAGGCCGCGAAATCAGCCAGAGGCATGGCACTAGGACGCTGGAAGATGAGGCAGCACGACATGCGACAGCCTCATCACAAGAACTACACCATTTGCCTCAAAACCGCCTTCAGCTTGGTACTACCTTGAAACTAGCTATCTGCTAGTTTCTATCACAAGAACTACACCATTCACAAGATTACAACTCAGAAAGAAGACGAAGAAGCCCGGGGGCTCATCAAGCTTGCCCACTACAATATCCATGATACAACAAGGACCTCTTACAAGGAAAAACAGAAGATATGTGATAAGGAAACCATACTACAGCTATCTATAGAAGAACAACAGGTGTACATACACCGAGTCCATGAAGAAAAGGCAACATCAGCAACAGTACATAAAGGGGAGCAGTAAAGGCAAAAGATTCTACAAGGACTACATTGATGAGACACAAACGGCTACAATAAAGACAGTACATCAGGGTACTATACAGAATATTCGGAAGAATATTCCAAGGACAATCATACAACCAGCAACAACTCTGCAGGCCATGCAAACAATTCGGCCAATAAACTTACAAGAGCAGACTAAGCCACATCTACAACTAGAGACCACTAGTGACAAAATGTAAAGGCCATAACCAGGATTACACCGGATATACCACCAAAAAAGGCCGGATACCCGAACAGAAACCTTACAAGTCAAAACAACCCGGAATCCTCACAGAGCGTGAAGAAGTGTCGGATCATAGGCAGAAAACCACTCCCAAAAATGAGATTGGACAGCTCCAGCTCCAGGATTTCCAGCAAGAATTCTGCGCAAGCACGCACGGCCAGAAAGATAGAGCATACCACGTCAACCAACTCAGGAGCGGCAACGGTTACAACCCGGAGTTCAGCAGTTAGACAGAGAAGGCATGGAAGCCACATCACAAGACTTCTTCTGCCTACTACACCAAACTTCCCAGGAAAATCTAACCGAGGAGTTAGTCTACCTCTAACTCCATTCACAAGAATTCTTCTACCCACTCGACTACCAGAAGGCGGGCATAAGCCCGGGGGCTGCTCAGTTTCACTCAGCAGCATGATCACCGAACCCTGAGAATCGGGCTATCAGTACAAGAACAACGCAATATATAGCCAGGAAGAGCCACCAAAAGCCAAAAGTCATGAGAAAGAAAAACAAGAAAACAACAAAAACTGACCAAAGCAAACAGTGAAAGCAAGATTCCATACATCCATGAAAGCACAGTACCTACCCGTGAACAAAATCAGACAGAAGCGGAGTATTTCAAAACCTTCTGTCGAGTTCTTTTTCAAAAGAACTCGGAGAAGGCTCGGAGGCTGGAAATATATACCTCACAAGACTTTTTTCTTAGATCCTCCGAATACTTGTACCAAATATCCTGAGGCTCGGAGGCTACACTCAATGAGTGCAAAAGGCCACAAGATGAAGAATACAGAAGACTAAAGCTAAAGACATTTCTCAGATCCTCCGAATACTTGTACCAAGTAATCAGAGGCTCGGGGGCTACACTCAATGAGTGCACCAAAGGTGCATAAATATCACAAGACGAAGAACACAGAAGATCATTTCACGATTTTGCTTCAAAAAGAACTCGGCTCGCTTTCAAAAGCAACCCGGCATATTGAAAAAAAATCATGAGATGCTCAGGGGCTTGTCGATGAGATATCCTATAGGGTACCCATGGACTGGCTTACCTAAGCTTTGGGCCTCCTTTCCTCAGCCCACGAAGGAAGACGGACAGAAGAAACCGAATTCTACTCGGTAAAGACGACAAGACCGAAGCACAACTTATGACTCTAAGTTTGTAACCGAGTAGGATTAGAATAACCCTCAACTAGTTCCTGGACTATAAAGGGCTGGTAAGGGTATCACCCGAAAAACAATCCCTACATACTAGGCAACACCTGATACACAGAGCGACACACAACACCTTGTATTACGATCAAGAGCAATAACAGACGACTCAACTGGACGTAAGGTTATTACTCGACCTTATCGAGGGCCTGAACCAGTATAAACTGTGTGTCCCTGCATGTCCAACCACCAAGGTTTCACTATTCGCCGAGGCACGAACTACTGTCTCGGATAACCCCGTGGCAGGCTATCGGTGGTAAAACATCGACAGACTTCTATTTTTATTTCTTTTTTATTTCTTCCCTTCCATAAATACACAATTTGCCCAATAAGAAAACCATACAAACTCTTAGTATATTAGGCTATTAGCATAGAAATTAGAAAACTCACTTTAATTCCAGGCTTAATGAATTTCAAGGCCATTTCTCTAGCCATGTCAGCTGCTTCAAAAATATCACCCAAGCTTCCGGTGATTTTTTGAGCAAGACATAAGTATGGGCCAGAGAAGCGATGCACCCATCAGTTTCAAAAGACATTTCGCTGTCATAAGCTTATGTTAGTTAAAATAAATCTAACGCAAAATATACAAAGTGAGATACACTTACATTTTGACTATATCATCCTTTTTAAGGGTTGTAGGATCAGAGTACAAAGGAGATACAAAACAAAATGCGAGCTGTCATGTTTTTTGTCTTTCTCTTATGGCATTCCCTGATTGAAAATCCGGTGTCATTCTTAAATCAGAATTTAAACAAGGAAAAAAAGCAAAACAAAATAAAATATTACTTGTTCATGTACTCGTCGCCCAATGCACAAAGATCAGCTATCTTCTTTCCCTCTTTGCATTCTAGGATCAATTTCTTCGTTCCTTCTATGCATAGTTAAAAAAAAATTAAACCACATCAGTCAAAAAATTGAAAACAGTCACTTTAAAACCTTCAATCGGAACCCCAACCATGGCAGCAATCAAGGAATCTTTGAAACACAAAAGATGCAAGCCGACTAGAAAACATTGCAAAAGAGGCATTATTTATATATTTGTTAGATTCAGGTACATACTTGTGATTACAGAGGCAGAGTGCTTGTAATTATCAAAAACGTCCTTATTTGACAAATCATCCTCCTTCTCGTCCGAGTCGTCCATGTAAGACATAATCTGCTGCTGATCTCCCTCCCCCTCTCTGCAGCAGGGTTGGCACTCGGTCAGCTCTGTTGTCCCTGTACGGCTGTATAGGGATGGCAATAGGTCATCACCTGGTACAGTAGTTGGTATCGGCTACATCAGTCATATCTACTATAATTAAAATCTTCTAAAGGAGTGGGAAGTCTGAATCTCACCCATGACCCACTGGCAGGCTTCCCACCCTCCGCGTTACTCATCAATCCACCTCCGCGTCACATCCCCGCCCGCCTTTCCCTCTCAACTCGGCAATCGCAGATCGCAGATAAAAAAAACGAATCGGAAAAAATCAAAAAAAAAAAAGCAAGCCACCGCCGCCTGCGCGCTACCTGCACGCGCTGCGCCTGCCGCAGCCAGCCAGACGCTGTCGCGCCCGCGCCCCACCCACGCGCCCGCAGCCGCCAGCACGCGCCCACGCCCCACCCCGCGCCCGCAGCCGCCACCACGCATCGCGCCCGCCACCGCCTGCGCGCGCTGCGGCCAGCACGCGCCAGTGCTCCTCGCACCGCAACCGCATCCTGCACGCCGCCTAGGAAGGTCATCGGGTAAGTATACATGTTTTGCTTTGTTATTTGCAGAAGAACTGGCTCTTTTCCTCCGCTATATACAGGTTGTTCCCTGTCTCCTCCCTGAGCCCCTTCTGGTTCATAACACAATAAGTTTTGTGTTCTCCTGTCATAGGTTTGTACTTCTTGAAGATGTTGGAAAGTGTCCCTTTTTATGCCCTAAAGGTGTTCGACAAAATGGTAGAGTTGAATGGCATACTCATGGTCAAGCAATGCACATGCACTAAGATACCTAGAACAACATAATTCTTTGATTTTTGTCAATTTAAGTTGCAATTCTTTGATTTTTGTCAATTTAAGTTGCAAAAATAAATTGTGTTGCATTTATGGGTGGATCCGAGTGGCACTTTGACCACACACTCCTTGTATTTGTAACCAGATTGCCAAATTCCATCTCATGATTGTACAATGTCTGGTCCTCTCTTTTTAAAGTTAGGTCAAACATGGTTGCCTACGGTCTATAATATGCATTGATGAAGTATTAATGTTCTAACTAATGATGCCCTTTCAAATGCAGGGCATAGGAGTTTTGTAGTGTGGGGGATGATGCTTGTCTAATTTTTTGGATGCTCGAATTGGCACTAGCCCAGCTGTTAAGGTGGTGTTATTCTGTTTCGCTTTCGCATCTCATTAAATCAAGTATGTTTTTGGCGGAAGTTGAGTACATGAATGTCGGATTGTCGTAATGTTCCGCATCTAACTCTGTCTGAATGTGGGATTGTCTCAATCTGGGCTTGGGAAGAGCTGGTTATCCAATTCACAAATTCGAGGGTCATAAAGTTGTTGTTCTTTGTGTTCAGGCATGTAAACATAATATTTTTGCTATTATGTGCTCTTTATGGAGATATGGTTGGTGATAGGCTTTGATCATCTTGAGGAGAAGACCGAGCTTCTGCATGCTCTCATCAACGATAGGAAGCTACCAGATCTTCCAAAGTTAAAGCAGGTAGCTTAAATTTCTCTATCTAATTACATGCAACTCTGAAAACCTTTAATTATTGATGGTGTTCTTTGATCTTAGCCCAACTATGCGTTAGACTATTTTGAAAATAATTTTTGTGATAGACATGTAGATATGTTTTTAGTTTGGAAATGATATAGATTTTTAGTTTGAAAATGATGTAGTTGTGTCGATTATCGATGGGCAACAAGCCATTAGCAATTTGTGTTTTCTATTATATTGACTTGATGCTTATACCAAACTTATATGAAGAACTTCTCTTTTGTGGAGCACTGGCAACAGTGTCATTAGCAATTCTGCTATCATTACTTGGATCTGAAGCCAATTGACATATGTTAATCAGGATTTGGTGAAATGCTCTTTGGTGTTGTCGGATGATTTTGAGGAACTTCTTCCTTTATAATGAAAATTATGTGTATGACCATGTGTGCTATAGTTGAGTTCTGTGGTTACTGAATCCTTTTGGCACAAATTGCAGAAACACAAAGATTTGCCATATAGCTGCAAAAAAAGTTGTTATTGACTACAGTACTCAGAACTTAGATACTGCATTTTTATCCATAGAGGAGGATGTTAAAAAGTGAGGTTATTTTGAAACCCACCAGTTCTTCCCCAAATAATTGGTTGTGTATTCATATTCAAAATAGTAGCTCCTGGTTAACCGTAAAAAAAACTAGGTTTACCTTAGGCTCCGTTTGGATGTAGATATTGAAGGTGTTGGCATTGAATTGGATGCAATACCAAATCAACCTGGTATTGGAAATAGCTTACAATACCAAAGATATTGTTTGGATGGACACAGAATTGATCCATCTCTTTCCCCAAATCCATCGCAGCCAGAACAAGAGGAACGCGAGTGGATCTCGCTGCTGTCAGAGATGGAAGAGTGGGTGGGGCTTGAGCCATCCTGCCAGCCATGTATGCGCCTCCATGGGGATGCGAGTGGATCTCGCTGCTGTCGGAGATGGAAGAGTGGATCTCACGCCGCCGGCCATGGTGGATCTCGCGTCGCTGGCCATGGGGACGAAGAGGAGCTCGCGCCGCCGGCCACGGGGTGAAGATGAGCTCGCGTCGCTGGCCGTGGGGAAGAGGAAAAGGAGGTCGCCGGTCTTGGGGAGGAGGGCGCCGCCAGCCATGGGGACAAAGAGGAGCTCCTGCCGTCGGCCATGGGCGAAGAGGAGCCCGCGCAACTGGCCATGGGGAAGAGGACAGGAGCCCGTGCCGTCGACCGCCGGGAAGAGGAAAAGGAGGTCGCCGCCTCGCCGGTCGTGGGGAAGAGGGCGCTCGCCTGCTGTTGCTCTCCCACGAGGAAGAGGCTCGGGTCCGATTCCAGTCAATACGGAGGGGTCGGGCTCCGTATTGGGATAAGGCCCTTCCAGTTATATGTCAATACCAAGAAATTGGGCCCTCAATGCCAAATCCCAATTCTATGTACATCCAAACAACGGCATTGAAGAAATCTGATTCCAATTCCAATGTCTAGGCTCCAATATCTACATCCAAACGGGGTGTTAGTTTATTTGTTGTTTCTGTTTTTCTTTTCTTGTATTGAACATGGTGCTTTTCATAAAAGTTGGGTTTACATATGTAAAAAAACTAAGTTTTGGACGTTGTTTAGAAGTCAACTTTCAGTAACTTATAAGGGGCATTACTTTTTTGTTTTTTTGGATTTCTTTTATCTAAATAAACTTTGAAATTATAATACATATTCCATCTATGAATATTTAAGACATGATTATATGGGGGCTTGTTTACCATAAACTCAAAGGGGAATTAAGTTCTATAGAAAATGTTACTTGGGTGCTTGTTGAGTCCTCAAAGTGGTTGCTCCTCTCCCTATGGACCGTCACTTGCCAGCTCGTGCACGTGATGTCTTAGGGTTCTTCGCACCAGCTGCATGCGTCATCATCTGTAGCATCAGGAGGGCCCGTCATAGGTCTACGACAACCAAAGGGGCACGGTCATCGTCCGGCGAGACAGAGCTTACACCCGAGGGGTTGGGCGAGACAGAGACCACGCCCTCGGATCGGGCGAGACACATCCGAGGGGTTAGGCGAGACAGAGCCCGCACCCTTGAATTGGGAAAGATGGAGCTTACGCCCGAGGGGTTGGGCGAGATAGAGCCCTCGCCCTCGGGTCGGGTGAGACAGAGCCCGCGCCCTCGAGTCGGGCGAGACAGAGGATGCCAATCAACACTATAAGCATAAATAGTCTCTAACTATATTTCGTACACTACACACATAAATAATAACATAATGAGGATAAAATTGTTGGCTAACGTTTTGGTGAGTTGTACAACAACTCTGAAGATCTCCAATATATGATTAAGAAGTTAGGGAGAATGTAACTATGTCCTCTTATTAAAAACAAAAATGTTACATATATTGTGTATAGGATCAAATACAATTATGTAAAAGTTAAATTTCGCAAAACTAAATTGGTTATTTTTAACAGCATTCCCTATATAAAACCGTAGCGTTAGCACGGGCAAATATACTAGTACCAAGTAGTTGTTGAGGCTGTACTCAGCCTTGTACTAGATGTAATTGTTGGTTGTACCAAGCCATACCTTGTACCATGTATTGCCTAGTTGGTAGAATAGAGTTGTATAAAGACTAGGCAATGCAATAGAAGAAAGTAGTTCAGTTTCCCACATTCAGAGTTTCAGAATAGCAAGCGATGTTCTATGTGTGTGTGTTGTGCTCATCTTCTTCTACCTCCAACAATCATGTGTGAGTGAGGGTGAGCTAGCTGCTCACCTGAGCTGTGAATCCAGGGGGCAACAGTCCCCCTCTGAATACTCATACTCATCTCCTGATGATTTCTCATCTGTTTCTGGCGACTCAGCATATGATGGAACAACAGTACATGACCGCTTGGCCCAACGAGATCCACCTGCCTCGTCTTCACCCATTATGTGAATCTGGACAAAGGAAAAATTGAGTAAAACAAACCCCTCCATCACACAAGTAATAGGAAGGACAAAAAATACACAAATAACATCAAAATAAAAATGTGATCCAGGTTGTTCTTTCACACGATTCCTACAGGACCAGACAAGGAAAAATCTAAATATACTGGAAAATCTCATAGTAATTACCACAACTAATTGAACAGTTACACATGCAAACCAACAGTAAGAGTAGTTAATTACTACTATAATTCCAACCATACTCAGAGACTTCACCAAACAGCAACTAATGTTGCATGGCACAGAATTATTTCAAAACGATCTTACAATTCTCGAAAAGTAAAATCCATAACTCTAAAATAAGAGGGAAAATTAAAAATCTTCATCCATAACTTTCAGCAAAATTCAATCCATATCACTCTCTAAATCAGGGTTTGTTTTAGTCTTAAAAGGATAAAAGAAAAAGTTAAGTAGTTAACTCCTATAACAGTTTGACATAATTTAACACTACCCATATTTGTGCACAAGATAATAAATCAGTGAATCAAAAGGCACGAGACAAACCTCAGCCACAAATTGGTTTCCCTAAAACTGTCTCCTTTCCCTTAACAATTTGTTGTTCCACCTCTTCCTGTTCTTCCTGCTCATATCACAGAATTAGCAGCAAACCTATTAGATAAAAGAAACAAGGGCTTTTGAAGCCATACAATTACATGCTAACTCTACAGATTAAGAACTTAACAATCACAACATGTAATCTCCAATAAGAAGCTATGAAGTCTTCAAACAAACAAAGGATTTCCTGTAGTAATTATGATAGCTAATTGATCAGTTACACATGCAAATCAACATCAAGAGTAGTTAATTACTACTGTAATTTAAAATTTTTACCAAAAACAACTAGTATCAAAACAAACCAAAGATTTCTATGCATTAAAAAGGGCAAATTTTTTGCTTAGAATTTCAGGAACCAAAAACTAAATACAAAAAAGTAAGAAAAGGAAGATATAGAAGGGAAAAAAATTAAATTACCAAAGGACTAAAGCCTTCTATGCATTGCAAAGGGCAAAAAGAATGTTACTTAATGAAAATATAGAATTTTTTTTACAAAGGAGGAAATAATAGCGTAGATCAACATACACTTACATATATTACATGAACTTTGCTTATGAATTACATCACACATACCAATGTAAAAATTTTGTATATTTCTAACACAAATCTATTAATATGACAGAACCAACCATCAAAGATCTTACTCTAACCTGAATGATGGAGCACCAACTAAGCCAATCTCAAAAACAAGGAAAGAAGCCAAAATTAGATGGGTTTTTAAAAACAAAGCTATCACTTACATCAAAATATACCTATGAATTACACTACAACTGTAGGTACAATTCAACTGTAAGAACATGTCAACTCTACATTAAACTATTGCATAAAACATTTAAAAAAATCACAGCCGCCGCAAGCAACATCTGGCAAGCACTGCGTAAAATGGTTCAACAGACATGGAAAATGAAATGAGTCCACAAGGAACACACAGACAACACAGTGGCTAGTTGTCCAAAATCTACTAACACACACCAAACGATATGGATGAAGCAGGTGGCCATGCACACCCTGCTTGCTGATTCAACAATCCAAACTTGTAAATCACACATTAATATTCTAAATTTGTGTCCAAACATTTAATGTGATAGGACTAAAGTTTAGTCCCAACAAACCAAACACCTCTTTAGTTTTCGAGAGAAATAAAATAAAATAAAACACAGAGCCAAACACAAAAGAATAATCCCCTTCCAACACACACACACACACACACACAACACACACACACACAACACAACACAACACGTTTCATGGCGTGGGTGTTTGCAGGTCACTCATCTTTTCCTTGTTTCCTTTTCAATGTGATTTCCAATCTCTAGTAGATGGCGAACAATCTGAGGAATAAGATGATCATATTGTGTTTTTATGCACTCTTATTTTTCAGAGGTTGTTTTACGACATGTTATCCCTCTTTTGTATTGACTACTTGTTTCACCTAATGAATATCATATATGATGCACACTTTAGTGTTTATTCATCAAACCATCCACATCTACTATTATAAAAATTATTATAAAGGAATCCTTAAATCCATATCTAAATTATGTATATTTATTTTTTAAGGAGTTAATCACCTAAAATCTGTATAAAAACGCGCACATTTGTTTTCATGAAAATAACATAATAGCTTCTAAACTTGCATATAAAATTATTCCATATCATAATATTAAAAATTCTCCTAAGTAACCCCTAAATCTATATCTATGTACATATTTTTTTTCTATATTAGTAACATAATAATAAATTGCCACCATTGAAGTTTTTAGCAAGTTTCTAATGAAATTTGGGGGGAAACAGTTGGGTTTTTTTTCCTGTTTGTGGTTGTTTTTTTCACAAACTGTGGCTCCTAAACATAACAAAAAAAAGAAAGAGAAAACTAATAAAATTTAAAATAAAGCACATGATTGACGTAGTGTTGCGTTGAGGAAGATTCCCACATAGTTTGTGGGTCTTGCCCTGGTGTGTCACAACGACCCGCAGAAGTGGAGCGCACCGTGCCCCCTTCGTCGTTTTACGTGTGTAGAGTATTCCAGACAGGCACACATGTTTTGCCTCTAGGAAAAGGAGAAGTGAGGGAAAAGAGGAGCGGAGAGGAGACTCGACGTGTTTGGTAACGGGTCAGGAGTGTGGCTCGCGCTCCCCAGCTGTAAGCTACCGTGTTTGATGTACCTGGCCCAGTCTCAGAGTCCATGCTGCACGAGATCCAAAGCATCTTGGGTCAGGCTCTGGAGATACGATAGAGGGAATCGTTTTTTCACAGCCTAGCTCGGTGGAGCACGACGGGGTGACCGAGCCCGTTGTTCAGTGTCACGAAACGTTTGTCTACAGGCAAACCAAACACGTTCTCGACTTAGCTCGTCTCTACTCCTACATGTAACTAAACACGGTCACATGTACTATTCGGACCAGGCTCTGGCTGGTCATAGCTAGACCAGCCGGCCAGACCTGCCGGATGCGGGGCACCAAACACATGTGTGCACGTACGTACTACTAGGATTAGGATTTAGAGTGACCAGTGATTGAACTTTGCGGATCAACGTCTCGGTGGAGCTGCTCAGCGGCCAACACTACCTACCTATGGCATGAATGACGGACATGGTATCTGACTAGTATGTGAGTGTGAGGACTGGCAACCACTTGCGTTGGCGGACACTGTGATGCCATGAAGAAGGAAAGGAAGGCACTTGCCACAGATGCAGAGCACGTTGGCATGTGTTGCCGCTGCGTCCCGGACCAGAGGAGGGCAGGGCAGGGTGCAGGAGGGGAGACGACGCGAGAGGAGGGAAGGACACGGGACACGGGGCCCCTCCTTTTCTCCATCTCCATCTCGCATCGGCATCGCTGCTCGCCCCCACGGGCACTGCTGGACGGTCCGCGGCCGTCGCTCTCGTTCGTCCCCCTTTTCCCCGCCGGCTCTCGCTGTCTGTCTGGTGTACTGTATGTAGGATGGGCCATGGGTTGGTCCGCTGTTCACGGTGGACACCCCATGCCAACGCCATCTAGGCCCAGGCCCCCCTCCCCTCCAAAAAGCCAAAACCGAAAGAGACCTCTCTCGTTCACCGTTCATACGTCCCGGGTGGGGTGGAGTGGAGGAGCACAACGTACGGCCCGGCCGGCGGACAGCTCGATCGCTAAGCAAAGCCGCCACGGCTCATTATGGCGCGGCTGTCGGTACGGGCTACGGGCCACTGTTACTGTTAGCCTCAAACGGCGGCCGGGCGGGCGGGCATCAGCAGCCGTCGGGTCGGCTGCTTCCTTGCTTGCTTGCCCAGCCTCAGCAGCCACGCAGCGGCCTCGCTCTGCCCGCGCGCGCGGCCGCGGCCGCTGGACCGCTGGCCACGGCCGGCCGATCCGTTGTGCGCTGCCGACAAAGGCCATTCATGTCATAGGACACGGACGCCGTACTGGTACTACTAGTACTAGGCGGCTAGGCGCTAGCAGCTGCCCTGCCGGCTGCCGGGCGATCGGGTGCCGCAGCCCGGACCGGACCCCGGAGGGAGGGGACGACCGGAGAGGAATGGATGGTGCTGTGCTTGCTTGCTGTGTCCACACTCCACACAGACGGAGAGTAAAAAAAGGCTGCGGCGACGCCACCGCCCAGATCAGCCTGTCACTGTCGTTCCCAACGCGCTGCAGCCAGCAAAGCCAAAGCACCCGGCCGTCGTCGCTGGCCCTGGCTAGCCTCTGCATGCCTGGCCAGTGGCCACCACTCCAGTTTGCTGCTGGCCGCTGCTCCTTCGACTGCACAGTACAGTGCATGCACTTCTTCACCTGTTTCGTTTGTTTCGGCTAGTCCAAGGTCTTGGAGCATGTCGGCAGCAACATCTCAAAGTGGCTAATAATTCAAATTGTTATATATAGTATATAGCCACAGCTGGTCTCGGGTTAAGATTAGAGCATTGTTTATTGTAGTATAGCCACAGTTGTCTCAGACTAGAGGCAGTGTTTGGTTCCCATCCACAAATTATGCCGCCACTGATTTGACACATTTGGCTAAAGTTACTGTCAAAATATTCACCACATTTTAGTAGGCCTAAAAAAATCTTGCGATGCTGTTTTCAGTGATTTAACGTGTATGTAAGACATGATTTGAAAGCCGGCAGTTTTGCCACGCTTTAGTTTGTGCTAGCTACCAAACATGCTGTTCAAATTGGTCCAACTTAGACGTGTCAGCTTGGTTTATCAGCTGACTTATTTTTTCTTATAGACATTAACCGACTTATCAGACGCCGAAATCAAACGAACAAGACAAACAAGACACCAGTCTGACTTCAACAAAGCCGCCATCTAACCCCTAAAGCCACTAGGAATCCGGGATGCAGGTTTGTTCAGGTTCAAGTCCTTCAGATTCCGCATACCACTCCCTCAAAAAAAAGAAAAGAAAAAAGAAGAAAAAGAAAGATTCAGCATATCACTTGCAAGCAACAGGAAGCTCCATTTCAGAGTCGAGATTTATAAAACCACTCACGTGCAGTGGGCTATTATTATCTAGTATCACATGTGTTGTTTAGGAGTACTTCTTAAGACGGTCTTAATATATCCTCGCGAAGTGTCCAGATTCTGGTCACCATGAGCCACGTACAATACACAACATCCTGAAGTTTATACAGGAGCATCTACCGAGTAACCGAGTGATCTTTCTGTTCGGATTATGGTTTTTTTGACTAATGTTATTTTTAGCTGTTTTATTATATATAAAAAAATATTATACAAATTGGCTAATGTTGTTTTTAGCTGTTTTATTATAAGAGAATATTATACGACTGCTAATAAACTGTGCAAATAATAGCGAACAAGGCATTAGCTTTTAGCTTCAGGAAGGATATGCAATGCTCCAAATCGGCTTGATATCATTTGGAATGATTCATACTGTTCAACAGAAAAAAATAATCTATATCTATATGGTTCATGTTTACATAGTTTCGATCTATATGGTCTTTATAGAAAAAGAAAAGTAAAATCTTTTCAACGCCTATACAAAAATACTCCTGTAGTTATTTTTGTACGATGTAGTGCAGTATTACTACTTCACTTTGGCTTGCATTAAACTATCATGACTTACACTGGTGAGCTAGCAACCATTCGCTACGGAGTGGAAAAGAACAAACATCAAACAATAAACATGCAACTGGGAATGTAAGGTGTTCGATAAATACTGAGATATATTCCTTTGCAGAACTGTTGGGAATTGCATACTATAATTTACTGCAACTTTGCAGAAAGTATTTAAAATACTTTTGACGGCAAACATGTTGTACCTTTAAGGGGGAAAAAACCTAAAGCAACCTATGTGAAAATCCTCATGAAAGTCAGACATCTCATGCAGGTTCACTAATCTCAGCATTTTAGACCCATCACGAAACTCTCATTTCCCCCCACTTTGACAGTGATGACCGGCAAGTTAAATGGAGTTCTCCTGGTCATTTGAGTTACCGAGAAATTGTCACCGCAAATTCTGTGAATAGTACACTGGCGGGTTTATGTAACCAGTTCGAGACTGGACGAAGAACGGATTTGGCATGTAAGGATTTGCTACTTCCGTTTGGCTTCCTTGACTTGATGAATTGACACCAACCATTGAGCCAACATTTGCGTATACAGGCATGGATCCAACAGCCCTCTCCCTTGGCAAAACTGGGCTTTGCGGTGGAAGGCAGTAAAATGGATGGGGTGGCATATTATTTGGTACCGAGAGTGTTGGAGGTGGAGCAGGGGGGAAAAGCATGCTAGCTTGTGGCTCACTTCTGCGTTCAGGAGAATCATTGATCACAATCACTTCTTTCATCATGTAGGATTGATGATGCATGACAGGCATAATGTTTCTGTAGGACTTCTGCTGGGAATGGTGGTCAGATTGCATCACAGAACCACCATGCAATGGAGGAGCAACGAAGCTGCTAGCTTGAACATTTGGCAGAGGAATTTGATGACCAGCTGTGGTTGGTGGCATGTTGATAAATGCAGAATTACTGAGATGTTGGTAGTTTGGAGGCATAAAACCAACAGGTGCCGCATAATTCCCTCTCAAGATGTAGTCTGAATTTGGTGCTTGAGGATGCAAACTCTCTTCGTTGTTCATCACCATCAAATTCTTACCCATCAGCCTCAAGATAGGATTTGATGGTGAAGGAAGCTGAGTTTGTAACGAGGGGCTTATACAATCTGTTGCATAAGGGAGGCTGATAGCAGATTCCGCTGAAACCTTAGCCGCTAAAAGATGACCATGTGAATCCAGGCAAGGGTTGGGCTTTGTGCTGTTTCTTTGGTACGTGCTGAAAGATGATGATGCCCTCGAGCCAATGTGCAATTGTGGAACCTGCTTTCCAGTAAAATTCAGCATTGGTCTGGGACCAGCACTTTGATGAGACTCTCTGGAAACGTTCTCCTGGCAAGAACAATGAAAAGGCTTCTCATTGGGCAATTGTTCACCTTCTCTGGCCACAGGTATTGACTTGGTTTCTTGATTCAAGCACCCAGTCATTTGCTCTTCAACAGTTCTACCATTAGATGGGCCAGGTTTTTCCTCATTAGTCCTTGAATCCTTCAAAGTAGCTGGAGGGGACATAGTTGCGGCAGTCGAAATAGGAGAATCTAGTGAGTCCCGTCCGAGTGGCAGACCACGCTCTTGATTAGAGTTTTCTCCATTTGATGTTATTGATGAGTTATCCTGAGGACCTCCAGGGCCCATGTCCCTGATACTAGTTAAGCAGGGACTAGATTCCTTTGTTGAAGTCGGATCCATCTGCCATTCATCCATTTCATTATTGGCAGCACTGTTGGATTCATGGCCATGTGCTAATTGCTCACTGGAGTTTGGATCCTCCACAGGTACACTATAGCCTTCAACCAAAACGTCATCATCTGCTGTTCTGTTATTTTCAGGACTCAGAGAAAGATCACTTATTTGGTTGCAACAATCAGCAGGATCACTTCTGGATACTGAATCATATGGCACATCAGTTTCAGCATCTTCACCTTCACAATCCATTTGTGCACCCTCTGTTTCCTGTGCAACATCAAATTGATCATTCTGCTGTCCCGATACTGGCATGTCACTTGCAAAAGAGGAGTCATTATCTGCAGTATCCTCTTCAGTATGCTTCAAACACTTCTTGGGGCCTTGATTACTAGTAACCCTGAATTTCTTATTTACATGTCTGTTATCAGGTTCATGCTCTTCCCCAAAACCATGAACTAATCTAGTACTAGAATGTGAAAATGCACGCTTGCCAGTCCTCAACGGAGATCGTTGCTTCCGGATCTTCTTTGATGTAGATGATAACCTGTTTGGTCCATTGCTTGGTCCTGCAGTGGAGAAGGAAAGACTCCTAGCTTCAGATCTTTTCGCTGAAGTGGGATTCCTCACTATATCATAATTGTCTAATTTGGTAGCTTCTCTCCTCCCAATCTCCTTAATTTTTCTCTTTGCAACAGCAGCAGCTGATCTAGGTACTTTTGGCATGACAGTGCTCTGCAGATGAGTTTTTGAAGACCATGTAGGAATCGATCTAAGCACTTTTGAAGGACCATTACTCTGCTCAACACCAATGGCTTCTGAAGTTGTGGCCATGTATTCTGGTGACTCAGAAGAAAACACCCCAGCAGGACTTTCTGGAACTTGAGAATCATTAAAGCTAAGCATGCTGCTCCTATCCGATTTCTGTGCTCCAGGAGTCACTTTATCAAATGTTTTACCACTATGTTTTCTGCTTAAACTCTTGTTCATATCTGAGCGTTTGGAGCACACCCACTGCTGCATAGTCCTAGAACCACAATTGCTGGTGCTTTCAGAAGGATTCCACGCATGCTGCTCCTCCTCGGAAGTTTCCTCATTAATATCGTCATGTGGGTATGCTTGAACCTGTGTGTATTTCATAGAAATAAGTCAAAGGTGCAAAATTAAGGGGGGGTAACATTTTTTAAGGTCAACCGCAGAACAAACTATTATCATATGCAATTGAGAAATGTTTTATACCTAATAAAATAATAGGTAATCTTGACATCCACCAAAAAACATGGCATATGTAAAACTAATATCAAGTGTAAACTAACCCATGGAGAACCAACACAGATCCACAAAATTTAAATTTTAAATGCTATTCCCTCCAGTACTTAAAAGTGTTTTTCAGTGAAATGCCATAATCACTGTTATCTTCTACAAAACAAAGGACATAGCAGTAATTAAGCAATAAGCTCTATAGTTAAGATAAACAAGTTGCCTTTACCCTTGCATCTCCATTTAAGAATATTGGCCGGGAGAAGAACATCAAGCATAACTTAACCCATGACTGTGAAAGCTAACACAATCCAAGCCTAACATATTTGAAAGCTAACATCTGATTATGGTCCACGATCATACTTTCACAGAGAAACAAGTTACAAAGCTAACATAATCCAAGCTTAACATCTGTTCATACAAACCTCTGATGAAAAATGGAGTTAAAAGCCTGATCAGTCCAGACATTATAAAGTGCAATCTAAGAGGCCTGATAAATAATGGGTATGCACTCCATGGAATAATGGTCCACGATCACATTATGCCAATCAATAAACACAGTACTGGAGTCACAGTGACAAACAACAGGTAGGGTGAGTTAAAGACAGTACCTGGGAGTTCAAATGGCTTGTTTTGTTGTACTTCTTTCCATGCATCTTGGGCTTCTTATTCTTCAAAAGTTTTGACTTCAGCATATTTTTGCTCATCAGTATACCTTTTCCAGTTCCATGCTTTGCAACTTTTCTTGAACCAAGGTCATCCCTCACCAAAGGCACATCATTACACTTGGACAAAATTCTAATTTTTATGCCATTAGAATCAACATAGACATCTCCTTCTCTTTCATCATCTCTTCTGTCAAACGATACCATTTCTGGGCTTCGGTTCTCAGTGCAAACTTTTTTGCTCACTGGAGATGTAGCCAACTCAACTGCCCAGTTAGTGCCATTCCTCCGATCAAGATCCTCAAGGGTGTATGGAAGAGCAGTCTTGTATATATCCACCATCAATCGCTTCTTCCTTGGCTTCACTTTAGGTTTCACAAGGACTGTTTCAACAAGCTCAGTATTAGACTCAGCAGAAAGGCACTGATCTATGTGGGCATTCAATGTGGTGTTTGAAGTGGAAGCAAACACTTTGCAAACAGGGCAAGTCTTTGAAGCCATTGGATCTGAAACTGAGCTAGAGTTAGATGCTATATCCTCTGCCCGCCGAATATCTGTCGAGGCACCTAACTTGACTACAAATTTGCACTTCTTTTCAGATGGCTCACACGATGAGTTATTTTTTCTCAATCGCCGCAAGGGCACAGCAACCTCAGTTCGCCGACTTGCTTTTGTACAGCTATTATCTTGCAGATCTATAGGTATAGCCTCATCAGTATGAACTGATTCATTTGTACTTCCCACTTGGTCGATACCAGATTTCCCATCCTCCGGTGATGTGTATGGCGAAGGTGCAAGTGACTCATCTACTGGTTGGCACGACTCAAAGTTGATATCGCCTGTATACTCGTTTGACGAACCAGCATCTCTATTCTTCACCAGACCAACACTAATGATGGCTTCTGAGCACACAGCAGATTGCTCAACGTCTGTGGAAGTATTTAATGGCTGTGACCGGATCAAATCAGGAGGCTCAAATGGAGGCAATGGGTCCTTCACACCGTGGTTCAGGCAAAGCTCCAGCGAGTGTGGATGGAAAGGCCAGCTTCTATCGATGCCTTTGCTCCTTGAAGCAAAAACATAATCTCTGAAATAGTGGCAGAAACATGGACCCATTAGCATATGGTAATACTTTGCCTAGATGACGAACAAGCATGCATGTATAGTGTTTGACGAACTGATTCAAATCCTCCACAATATGTTGAAAAGAAGAGAGAAAAACAACATCGTGGACCTACTGAACATGCTGTCAAATCAAAACTGAAATCTCCAAAAATATGT
>CM039140.1:1867069-2032423 GCA_022036555.1 Microstegium vimineum | reverse complement strand
ATCGAGAACAGCCTAGGAAATCACAGCCGCTCGAAGTCTGAAGAACACCGGCAGTTGTCTCACCTTTCCCCCTTCACAGCCACTCCCCGGGCGGCGCGCGTGCGGGAGCGAGCATCCTGCCGGTAGATCCACGCAGCGAGCAGACGGAGAGGAAGGTGAGGGAGCTCTGCGGTGATGGAGGCTTCGATTTCTGGTTCTGCCTGTGGGCTTGGAGGGGGAGGAGAGGGAGGAAGAGGGGGAAGCGAGGCAAAAGGGAAAGAAATGGCTGCCGATTTTTTTTGTTGGCTTGCTATGTATCCCACCACCACCACTTTCTCTCTCCTCTAGTCCCACGCTGCCTGCAATACTCTACTCCTCCCAAGAGAGAGATGAGGCTGTGTTTAGTTCACGAAAATTTTGCGAAAAGAGAACGGTAGTGTTTTCGGCTTTATTTGATAAATGTTGTTCAAATATAATGTAACTAGATTCAAAAGATTCGTCTCGGGATTTACAGACAAACTGTGTAATTAGTTTTATTTTTTACTTATATTTAACACTATGCATGTGTTTAAAGATTCGATGTGACGGAGATGTAATGGAGAATCTTGTAAAGTTGGGGAAAATAAACACAGCCATAGAGGTGAAGAAGAAATAAATTGTTGCAAGAAAAAAAAAGGATTAAAGGAGAGAGAAGGAAACACCAACCACTCACACATCAAAGGCATCTGGTTCTCCACCAAGCCAAAGGCGGGGCTGGCTGGCTGTACCATTAACAGCAGCAGCTCATCAAGACATCAAGAGAGAGCGCGTGTAGTATTTGCTTTTGGAGCGAGGGGAAAAAGGCCGAGACTTGCTAGAGAGAGAGAGCTGAGTCAGGAAAATGAGTGTTTTTTCTGCGGCCTGTCCTATCCTACACCAACTAAATTTATTTTTTATATATTTCGACACTACTCGAGTGCTTTCTTTCTCTTACCCCCTCTCTTTTGTTGTCTTGTTGATTGTATGGGGGCAAGCGCCAACCTTTGGTCCCCCTCTGTAACGAATACTCCAGGAATGCCACGGCTGGCTTGTCAATTTTTTCCACGCAAGTACTCAGCACTCACTCCTCGTGTGGGCATATTTGACCATTCTGGAGAAATCTATTTTTAACCAATCACAGTTGTTCAATTTTATGTTTTTTTACCACCAATTTAAGAATCAAGATTTTTATTTGTACTAAAGGAGCATAAATTAATTACTATGACACACACTTAATTAGATCCCATCTTTTTTATAGGCTAGGCAGGGCCAAAAAATGGCAGGATTTTTTTTGACCAAAATTATGTGCGTATAATTAAATAATATGCCAAGCCAACCTCAGATCAAGCTAAAAAATTTAAGTTTGTGTTTTCATGTTAAATCCATGTATAGTAATTGTTGTGGGCCGGGCCAAGACAAAAATTGTTCAAGTATAACTAGAGATGGCAAATGGGCCCCAATTTCTGACTTGTCGTGGGGAATTCTCCCATTAGGGAATATCGATGGGCCAAAATTACCCCCACGGGAAACTAAATGGGGACAAACCTAACCTGGTTGGGTCTGGCGGTGCCGGGGGTAGGGAATATTCTCTATACGCGTCCCCCGTAAAGTCTCGCTTACCTAGTTCATCATAGATTGATCGAGCCGTCCATTTGCTATAGAAATCCATCCGTGCGTCCATTCCCTCAACCCTAAAAGAATCTTCCTAGTCCCTCCTCCCCGGGCCTGTGCGCCGCCCTCAAGTTGGGAGTCCATGGCTACCCCCACCCATCCCTGTGCCGCCTTTGCTCAAGGCCAAAGTGATACCTTTGCCCTACCGCCGAAGCACCGCCGCTCGTCGCCCCTCCTATCTCCCACCCAAGCATCGTGCCACACCGATGGTCTATTCATCATATGCAGGTGCCTCAAATGCAGATGCATGCAAAGCACAAGCACCTTCTTGAGTTAAGTACACCATGGATTCATTAGGGACAGGGATCCCATCAGATATGGAATCCCACGCAAGGATTGGGATGGGGATGAAACCTCCCCCTCAATATTTAAAAGGGACGGGGTTGGAGAGGCATTCCACGATGGGGAATTTCTCGTTGACATCCCAAGGTCTAACATCAATCTTTGCTTTGACCTTCAAAAATGCCAGATCTAATGGCATGTTTGGGTAGGCCACAACATGCCCTAGCCTGCCGCATAAACCATATGCATACATAAGAAAAGGAAAGGAAAAATCTAACCTTGTTGAGTCCTAACTTTCATCCGTGTCCACACGACCTCGAGGCTTGAGAGAAATTAACAACGACTGCACCTCGATGGTTTGGTGCGGTTTGTTAGCCTCCCTACTAACTCAGGCCTTCTGCCGTCTTCTCCTTATGCTATGACCCGAGGCCCTGATTTATACTCATCTATTTAACTCGATGGTGTGTCGTCTAGTTGGTGGCGTGCAATAATATTGTGGTATCCGATCTATTTTTTTCAATGACAAGGATACTCATTTATTGTTGCGGCAATATCGTTCTACGAAGGGCCACTTTATGGCTGGCATACAATCATCAATGAAGTATCCATTTTGAACATTATAAGGAAATGGATGCTCATTGTATCCAATAGCTTTCATATGATTATTTGTATACTATCAAACTACAAAATTTGAGAGAAAATAAAGGTCATTCATCTATGTTTAATCAATAATAGGCATATAATGACTTGCAATCCTTTGAAAGACATGGGAAATGGTACATGTTTATCGAAATGATGTAGATTATATGTGTGATGCTTCATTGATGGTTGGCATGTAATCGAAATTCTTTAAGGGTAAGGATACTCAACTATCTTAGTTAACTATTTGTCACCATATGCGCCTTTCATTATGTCATTGGGATGTATCACCAAAAGTTGGCATATGTTCCAAATGTGGAAACTAAGCTCATCAGAATTGTCATCTACAAGCTCCTTCTTTTCCTAATTTTGTAAATTTACCATGTTCATATATGTTTGGACAACATAAATATGTTCATGGCCTTTTTTCAAAAAAAAAACATAATGTTTTTGTTGTAGATAGGTTCCTCGTATGTTTGGACATAACATCTCATTCTTCTAGTGCATATCTAGAATTGTATTTTTGCCTCTTATAATGGGCCATAATTAAATTTGCATTTGTGAAAAATAATAGTATAGATTGCATTGAGGTGTTTACTCCAAAACACCTACTATGAAATATTTTTCATAAAGACATGCATGAGTAACACCATAAACTAGCATGTTAAGGTAGTTAAGAACAATGAATGCATATGTAGTCAGGTTCAAATTGGCAACATCGATTTTTTTATTTCCTTTTGAAATCTTGTGTCCATGACATTTATTAGATCAACAAGGTATGAAAGATACATGAAAGGATGTTGATCCTTACTAATCTTCTATACCTAGTAATAATAAAGAGGCAAAATTTTCAACTATTTTTTTGGTTCATCTATTTTATTTTGTCTATCTCCCTCTAATTACCGGATAATCAAAAGTTTTTTCGTCCGGACTATATATAATTTTAACACTAGAATAGCTACGAATCAAGATCCAAATAGGTCATTTCATTACTAATAAATGGAATAGGAATTCTATTTTAAATAAAAATTTAAAAAGATAAAGTAGATTCATAAACTATCCTATGTTCCTACGTTATCTCTTATACTACCGTTTCCGCGTCCAACTTTTTCTCCCATCATTTTTTCTCAGATATATATGATAGACTTTCCAGTTTTCTCTTGCTCCATTTTTTCTTTCTTTTTTTCTCCTAGGATTTGTTTTTATAATACTTGAACCCTCTGTGTCTATTCTCTATCTATACCTAACATATATATGCTTATACCTTAATATATTTTAACATTATATTTATATCTATACATGACTCTAATAAAAAAAATTATTATACATATATTTATTAATTAATAATCTATACTCTATACCTAATAATAAAGATGCAAAATTTCTTCCTATTTTTTATGACCCTACCTAGTCTATATCTATATCTATATCTAATGATAAAGATGCAAAATTTCTTCCTATTTTTGTTATGACCCTACCTAATCTATATCTATACCTAATAATGAAGAGGCAAAAATTTCGGCAAGTTTTTGTCCGTCTCCCTCTAACAACCCGACGATGTAGAGTATCTTCTTTCCGGACTTGTATATATAACCCGTTTTTATACAAGTTTGAATAGCTCTTGTCTAGCTCTAGAATTACATAAAGTCTTAGTAAGTCATTTCGTTACTAATAAATTGAATTGGAATTCTATTTTAAATAAAAATTTAAAAAGATAAAGTAGATTGATAAACTATCCTTATGTTCCTACGTTATCTCTTATACTACCGTTTTCGCGTCCAACTTTTTCTCCCATCATTTTTTCTCAGATATATATGATAGACTTTCCAATTTTTTCGTGCTCCATTATTTTCTTTCTTCTTTTCTCATAGGCTTTGTTTTTTATAATACGTGAACCCTCTGTGTCTATTCTCTATCTATACCTAACATATCTATGTTTATACCTTAATATATATTAACATTATATTTATATCTATGCATGACTATAATAAAAAATTATTATACATATAATTATTAATTAATAATCTATACTTTATACCTAATAATAAAGATGCAAAATTCTTTCTATTTTTTATGACCCTACATAGTCTATATCTATATCTATATCTATATATATATATCTAATAATAAAGATGCAAACTTTCTCCTATTTTTGTTATAACCCTATCTAATCTATATCTATACCTAATAACGAAGAGGCAAAAATTTTGGTCATTTTTTATCCGTCTCCCTCTAACAACCAGACAATGTAGAGTATCTTCTTTCTGGACTTGTATATATAACCCGTTTTCATACAAGTTTGAATAGCTCTTGTCTAGATCTAGAATGACATAAAGTCTTATTCCAAAACATATTGGGTCGTGTATGTGACCCGGGCTCGGAAACAACCGGAGGCCAACCCAGACTATTTTCTTTTCTATTGTTAATAGATAAGGTATCAAAAATATATTATATTTTTTCCTAGTCAATTATTTGTTTTAAAAAAACAAATTTCTATGTGAATCCTATTCAGACATGGCTCATGACGAAAGGTAAGCATATTATATTTTCCTTAGCCGATTCGTTTCCTTACAAAATAGTTTTTCAATACGAATTCTATTCTGATATGGCTCATAACGATAATTATAAATTAAAACTAGGCGACCAACGAGATCAAAGACAAACTCATGCACTTTCGTTGGGAGCCTATAAATAAAAAAATAGATCAATTCTTCTCCTCAATGCCTCTCAAGGCTAACAACGGTTTAAAACTAATCATGCATGAAGTGGCGACTAATACATAGTACAATCCTCCAACAATGACGATTGATGGTCAATTAAATGGTGGCTATACCTAGGATATGTTAAATTGATGCGAAAACAGATTGATATACAACAATTGAATGAGGGGAACTGAAGAATCATGACCCTATTAGTTTTGGTGATTAACGACAAGTAAAAAATTATTATGACTAATGTGTGTTTTAAAGAGGCTATGCGTAGCTTAGCCATAGTGATCAATAAGAATGTGCATCAATGGTTATCACTAAGTCCTCAAGATGGATATCGTTTCGGATTTCAAAGAGACATGATGAAGACCCTAGAGTGATAGGTCTAGGTGTCATAAGGAGATGAAGGACACTTAGTATAGATAGGGCTTCTATTTGATCTTTTGACCGTACTATCAAGAGGGGTCTAGATTAGTAGTTTGAGTTAGGAGAGCTTCACGACTTAGGTGTGGTGCACACTTGATAGCCTTAGCTCTAAGAAAGCCTATGGTGACCGTAACATAGCCTAGAACAACTTCCATATTCATCACGACGAAAACCGAAGTTGAGAGAGAGCTTTTCTGGACGTCGGATGCTACGACCAGAGACGTCGGACGCTGTCTGGCGCGCCAGATGCTAGCGACGGACGCTGGGGTGAAACCCTGGCTACGTCGGTTGGCGTAACGGAGATTTCCAGAATCGCCTGATTTTCGACGGACGCGTCTGTCGACAGGGCGTCGGACGCTGGCGAGCGTCCGAGAATATTTTTCCAGAAACCCAAGAGCAGCCAGTTGGCGCCAGACGCTGCGAGGCAGCGTCCGTCGCCAAACGATGGAGCGTCCGTCACCTGCTGACGTGAATAGGAACTAGCCGTTGGGGCTAGCGATGGAGCGTCCGTCGCCTAGCGATGGAGCGTCCGTCGCATAGAGACGGAGCATCCGTCGCCAACTTAAATTGTCTGTTTTTCTCAGCCCTCGGGCTGAGTGTGTGGGGGAGTATTTCAACTCCACCCCTTGCCTTCCCACCGGGCCTTTGCTCATTTGAGTTGGTGAGTTCCTTGAGAAGGTTGAGAAGAGAGCAAGAGCCCTAGAGAGAGAGCGTGGTTTGCGAATCCATCCATCCATCTTCTTCTCTAGTTCATTCAAGAGATCAAGTGTGCATCCACTCTAGTTGTGAGGCTTGAGTGAGTCAAGTGAAGATCAAGGCTTGTTACTCTTGGTAATCGACATCACCTAGATGGTCCGGTGGTGCTTGGAGGAAGGTGATCGCCGGGAGGATTGTTGGCGGCCCTTCTTCATCGACTTGTGATCGGTTGTGGGCGGTTCACCGAGCCGGAGTGGCGAAGAACCAGCCCGTAAAGAGCACTCATCCCTTGTGCGGGATTGAGGGGGAGCAATACCTTGTGAGGTGCTCCAACAAGGACTAGGGGGGAGTGTCGAATCCTCGATACCTCGGCAAAACATCATCGTGTCAAGAATCTTTCTCCCTAGTTCTTTACATTCTACACTTGTTCTTAATTCATACTAGAATTGTGTAGGGTGTTCTTCCATTCCTTGACTTGCTACCACTTTCATAATCTAAGGCATACAATCGCTAGGCACGGGGTGATTGACATTTGTTTAGGATTTCATATTTGCTTTAGAAATTTGAAATAAGCCCAATTCACCCCCCTCTTGAGCATCTTGACCCTTTCAGGAACAAATCAAACATGTAATAACAAAGAAAGCATATATAATTACCAATACTAACTTATATTATAATCGATGTTATGATCAATAAAAGATTATTTTTTAAAAATTAAATAAAAAGAATAAAATATAAGTAATAGGTTTGTAAGACTTATGTCTTCATTTTCCGTTCATGCATCTTTTTTTCTAGACATAGGTTAAGGTAACCTACATAGTTATAAATCCTGATCTAATAAATCCCTCTTATGGGGATAATTAGGATAGGAATTATAACCCAAATACAAAAAGATACAAGTAAACATTAAAAAATCTTATTTTTTCGAAAACCTCTTTTGTTTCTTGTTCCATTGGTTCTCGTCCAGGATTTCGTATCCCATCACAATTATGCTTTTCCGTCCAAGATTTTGTCACAATATAAAATATATATATGTATTACTACATGCCTTTGGATTATTAACTTTTCTCAAAATATTAATGATTTTTCAACATTAAATTATTGATGTAGTTCTGAATAAAAACAAAATCTATTCTTTTAGAATTTGGATATGCCGATGGTCTAGCAAATCAAACCATCAACTAAAATATTGAGCACTTTGTTATCTAATCCAGTCTAAATAACCCTAGTTTGCAATCCCTGGTGTTTAGCAAACAGACCAATACACAATGACTTTACCCCCTCTTTAAAAAAAACTTGATATTCTAGTTTTGTCCCAAGTAAAAATATTTTAAATCTCACAAAATTTACAGACTACATTAATATATATATATATATTTATATAATGATTTGCAACTGGTTTTATAATACTCTCTCCGTCTCAGGATATAAGGCATTCATGTATTTAAAAATTCAAACTTGATTATCTTTGACCAATAATTAATATAATAATATATAAAAAAATTATAGTACAATAGTCATAACATTAGATTTATCTTTCTAAATACTATCTAATGATACTTTTGTTGTTGCCATAAATTACATGTAATGGTATAAATTAACGATTAAAGTATGATCTTAAAGACCGCACCAAGTCAAATTGTGCCTTATATCTTGAGACAGAGGGAGTAGCTTATTTTGTAGCAACTTTGAATTACGATAATTATTATGCTAATTTATGAGATTGTAGTAACTTCTTACTGTGGGTTACTATAACGTTATGATAAATATCTCATGTATAGTAACACAATTATAGTAAATATGTATTTACTTTTTTTGAATCAAAATATGTATTTACTTTGTTATAAATTTGTATATTATAAATTATATGTAACCGGTGACCTGTCATCAAGTGCTATATGCAGCGGATATTTCCTTTGTATGTACAGCATTTTACTTGACAAATTAATGAACGCAACAAAAATGCTACGAGTACCCATGCCCTAGCACTCCCCTATCAATAGAATCACATTTCCAGGCAATCAGGAGTTCAGGACCACATCCTTCTGCCTTTTTCAACCAACGAAATTTTTCGTGCTAGGATTTGAAGAACGAAGTCATGTGTACACGTAGCCGTGATCCTTTTTGTAGGAGATATACTGTACGGCACATGATAGACAACAGTGTTTCATGTACGGACATGCATGGTCAGTATAGAAAGCATGGCGCCATGGCCTGTATTGGAGTAGACTGTAGTCATGTCTCTTTGTCCGATTTATAATCACAGCGAGAGATCTGGTTACAAATCCTTCAACCTTTGTCTAGAAATGATTAGTGTATTTTCTTACAAAGTGGAGTTAAAAAGAGCATCTCCAAGAATAATTTGCATAAAAACTGTTACCTATATACTCCGTATATCTTTATCTTCTAACATGTTTTCTATTTCTTTTGTACACTCTAGAGAGTCAATCCCGCTATTTATCTTTAACTAACGAGAAATTTAGAATAGAGAATGGTAATATTTGATGATTCATACAAAGAAGTCATTGGAGAGTTTTTTTACCAAAAAAAACTACATTCTCATACTAAGGAGGATATAAAGAGGTTGTTAGAGTTGCTCTAACCCTTGGAGTATAAAACCGCAGCCAAACAGTTCAACCTTGATGTTATTTTTAACTTATTATTATAATTAAGGTCAATCTTAGTTGTGAGTTTCATGGCGTGGTTACCAAGGCTGCCACATCAATTTTTGTGTTGGTAATAAGAGCATGTTTGCTTCCCGGCCAAAGACTACCACCACATAAGACCCCATATCACAGTTTGTGGTGAGCTTTTTAGCCGCCATGTCGGCCACATAATAGTGCGCGGAAAAACTATGGTGGCCGCATCATAGGGCGAGCACCAACACCAGCCTTTTATCTGTGGCCGCCGAACTTTACCTGTGGTGGGACATGGCACGGAAACAAATTGTCCCTAAGTGTGACAATGGAATAAAACTCTACGAAGCTTCGATCTTTCCCCTCAAAACTATCACACAAAGTTATTAAATCTGTTGATGTGACATAATATTAAATTCAAAGGAAATCTCATTGGTATAATAATATGGCTATATAAAAAGAAAATAATATTAGTTAACGAATTATTATATATTAGTTTGATCATTTAACTTATCAACTCAACTTATCAGTTCTCACAATAACAGAAAAAACCCTAGACGCCTTAGAGCATCTCAAAGAGATATGCTATTCTTGTTCTGTATTGTATATTTACATTTTTACGGGGAAAATTGAACTCCAACAGATCTTCTATTTGGTTTTGTATAATATCAAGTATGTTATATCTAAAATCCCGTTGGACATAAATAGCAAGCGAACCTGGCTTGCCATCTTGTGAAATATATAAAATGAGAAATAACAAGTTTATTGGAAAACTCTTCTTTTTTTAAAACTTCTATATTTTACAAAAGAGCTAAAACTTTATAATTTAGCTATTTATTATACCACATCTGTTGAAGATGCTCTTAGGAGGCGTAAAAATCATCTACTAAACCGCCTTGTGGAGACCGTGCACCCCCGTACTGCTCCCCAACAGGCAACCACTATTATAACTACCTGCCTCTTTGCATGCATGTGAACGTACCCACACACTAGCTAGCTAATAGCTACCTCAATGAATCGTTGTGCTTTCAGTCGCTCTAGCTTCTTGAAATTCTAGCTGTCTTCTCTCCTCATGACCATATTTATTTGTTGGTCGTGTTATAATATATTCTCTATGTTCTTCACTAAATAGATTTTTAAAGTTATATTAACTTAATTTTTTAAAACTTTGATTGAATTTCTAGAAGAAAATGTTAAGATTTATGTATCAAATTGAAATCATTAAATTTATCATAGAATATATTTTTATAAGATGCTCATTTTATATCATAGATATTGTCACTATTTTTTATAAAAATAGTCAAACTTCAAAAGTTTGACTAGTATGAATTTTAAAAATTGATTTATTCAGAGTTGGAGTGAGTACTTATTTCATTTAAAATTAATTTTAGCTTTTCTAGATACACTATTTTAACTATATATTTAGAAGTGATGTATATCTAAGATCATATCTAAGAGTTTCTAATATTTCTAATATTTACTTTTAAAATCATCATCTTGAGAGCAATTCAAGTAAAAATCATTTTTTGTATCTTTGTACCTTCTACTAGTTTTTATATCTTGTACACACTTTAGAAAGCTATTCTCGACTCTTCATCTTTGGCTAGTAAACCCGGAATAGACAATGCCTATATTTGGAGATTCAATTACAGAGGGTGTTGAAAGGTATTTTTCACCAAAATCATTATTCCTTTAAATTAAGAAAAATCTCTTGGAGTTTCTCTAAATGCATAGCAAAATCTATATATCTAGAAAGCGCTATAACATTTTGTAATTTAGAATAGAGGGAGTATCTATGGTAAAATTCAGCATGATGGGACACTTTGCGCTCTATCTCTATGCACACAACACACATATTAGCAAGATAAATTACCTACTCCTATAATTTTATACTATAGTACTTGTTCACATAGTAGGATCAGATATGGCAAAACTTATGAAATTGTGCCTATTAACAGCTTGTAAAATATTAGATGTGTGGAAATCTACATTGAAAATAATACAGTACTTTACTTTAATATATTTTAGTAGCAAATAGTGACCATAGGAACTTCTTAAAGATCGTGTGCCATGTCGAGACCACCAAGTACTTCTGACATGAATGAATTGGTTGTGTATATAGCATTAGTAGCAATACATACACAAATACAGGAATGCTTCTAAAGTATTTGGGAATATTCCCTACTCCCTAAAATAAATAAAATTCTGAGATTTTAAATCCATCTAACATTATACAAAAATATGGAAGACCGCCTTCTGCTAATTATGGGCGCATGCGTATTTTTGCCAAATCCAGGTGACATTCTTCGAGAAAGGAAAGTAAAAGTGGGTGCATGCGTCATCGTCATCTGTCTGAAATTTTTAAAAAGTTAAATAGTTTTGTATGGAGAGAATACACAATAGAGACGTGAAAGAATAATAATTATGAACATATGCATGCACGCAAGCAGGTCACCTCTATTATAACTAGTATATTTATTCGTGCTAACGCTACGGTTTTATTCAGGGAATGCTATAAAAAACAATCAATTTATTTTCATAGAGTTTAGCTTTTACACACTTGTATTTGAGTCTATACATAATAGATGAAACACTTTTATATTTAAAAAGATATAGTTACATTCTCCATAACTCCTTAATCATTTATATATATTACATTTTTAAATTTAAAAAGGTGCAAACATGGTTGTGCCAGACATACGGGTCCTCTATAAATTACAAAAGCCATTACGTACCATTAAATTGTACCATTAAATTGAACGAATGTGTTGTTTTAATAAACTGACAAAAATACAAGCGCCCATACATGCAGATACCTAGTTAGATAGCATATGGATACTGGATACACATGTTTTCACTACATGGAACCTAGCTAGTAACCAATTAAGCTACACAATTAGCTAGTTCACACAAGCCTTTATTATATTTATATACGTAATTGTGTAACCGCTGAGAAGATATTGTCTGGATCCAGAAGCAATCACGCGTCCATATGTATCTGTACGCACATGTATCAGACAGTGCTCGTACGTCGTTCGTGCTGCCCCAGAGACCCCACATGGATTGTCCTTTGGAAGTCGGCACAAACCAATAAGCTACGCGTACTACATTGCGTGTATGCTGGGCCTCAAGGCTTCTTCAAATTTGACGCTTAAATATTCTGTATATCTATAGCAGTTATTTTACCCCCAAAGCCCAGATTAACAATGATAAATGGACGGCCTAGACGATGCATCATATCAAAGAGGGAAAAAGACACACGGAAATGATCAAAGCTAGGAGTACAATAAAGTCGCGAGCGTGCGACGACGGGACGTGATGAATTAACTAAACTAAGACTTCAGATGGTGCCATTAACGTATTCGGTTTAACTTATCAGCATAATATATCATCCACGATTTAGTATTTTCTTTCTTAATAAAACACCATCATCAGCTAACGCAGAAATCATCAGTCGTACCGCCACTAAACTTGTCACAAAACGCTAATTGCAGTGGTCCATCATGGCTTCAATACAATACAATATTGGGTCATGTCGCGGGGATGTAGAAAATTGCTACGCAGCGACGTCACGCGCACCCACCCACTACCGACTAATGCATGCACCTTTCCCTAGCGACGGCTACACTACACGGCTCCTATAATTAAAAATGGAGATGGGATCCTCTTCTATCTAAAAACAATGTGGGTAGCCAGAGGTTTGTTGTAAAAAAATGTGGCTAGCCAGGGTAGGAGTGGAATTTCACAAGTTGCTAGATTGCTGGAGAGACAATGTATACGTTTGTATTCATAATTAATTTGCTATCTCAGGTTTTAGGGATTCTTTATCTAGTATTTTATACATACTTTTTGTTGTGTGCTTAACTCTCTTCTGACTATTGGTCATCACCTTAGATCTCTGCCAATATTAATCCTCTTCTAGTATTATGTAATTCCACTATACAAAATGTGTGGTAGAGTGCATACGTTAGACGAAGTGGACAATATAGATCAATAGGGTTAGCTATGCCAACTTTGAATTCTCCTACTGGGGAGCTCCCTAATAACCTTTTAAATAGAGATAATTTTAGCAACAAATTATTAGTTGCATATTTCCAAACACTCCATAACAAATTTATAAGAATTCTCATACTACATCATACACAAGTACAAATATCGGGGCAAGGGATACCCCCATCTAAGGCATAACAATACACCATATATGACCCCAAAGGGTCGAAAGGTACACCATGTCGTGATCTTTTGTAATTGAGGGCTCCTCCGTCATATGAATTATTCTCATTTGTAAATCTCTTGCGCGTAAACTTGATAAATCTCATTAGTTCTCTAATTGTGTTGTCACTATCACCAAAAACCCACAAATAGGGCTTGATTGCACTTACAAGATGTCATTGTATTGTGGCGCGAACACATTTGAGTGCAAAACTGTACAAGTCTAAAGTCGTGCATTGCCGGTCCGTCCGGTAGGACATTGGACCATCTAGCGAAAACTGCGGCGCCCAAAAAGTAATGAAATTGATATGCAAGGTGTTTGGAAAAAGAAAATTATAGGTGGTAGACATGCTTAGATGCTTAAGATAATTGCATTGGCATGACCAGATCGTGACACTACCTGTGTTTCCTCCGTGCGTCGGGACAATATACGGGTGTGAGAGACATGCTAATCCTAAAAAAAGAAAGTATGGTCCTATTTTGTTCCCTGACTCATTTTTTTAGATAATGAAATAAAACATCCGTCTTCATTCCCACTAGAATGTGAGAAATCAAATCACATTATTACAAAGTTCTCACACTTTAATTTATAGCAGACTCACAAAAAGATAGAAAATCAGTTTACAATCCTAGACATAATGGGCCATTCATAAGAGGAAAAAATGTCAAAGCTGATGTCTCCAGAGTTTGACAAGCCTTGTAGATGCATTCTTTCTTTTCTTCATTTCGCTGCAACCGACCTTAAAACCGAAATCAATGAGCTCCCGTGAATAAGACCTGATATTTGTATAATTTCTTTTACTACAATGCATATGTGAAACTTGATTCCGCTTCTAAACGATATCCCTTCCACAACAAGCTCATCACCATAAGATACAGATTCATGGCCACAAATCCGTGTGCCCCACATACTAACCTCATGCTCATGCATGGCCGGCCATTACGGTTACCTCTTTTTCATTTCATTGGAAGACCACCTAAATCGGATCTATTGGTGGATTTTTTCCTCTACTATATTACTCTCTCTTCGTATCATAATTAGACGACGTTTTGAACAAGCTTTAAGTCAAACATTGGAAATATAAATCATCAATAACTTTTAAATTGTTGAGATTTCAAATATGAAAATTATATAAATAGATTTATCTTGAAAAATACTTTCATAAAAGTATACATATATCATTATTCTATAAATATTTTTATAAAAATAAGAGATTAAAGTTGCGTTTGGGAGACTGTGTCGCTGTCTAAAACGTCATCTAATTAGGATGCGGAGGGAGTATATATATATATGTAGCCTGCAGCGGTTGGAGAGATTATTAGTAGCGGGTGGTGGTGATTGGCGGAGATCCTCAATAATTGGCACCCCGAGATGAGATTACTCCACTGTATAGCGATCTCCGTGCAGTGCAGCAGCGTGGGGCGACGCCATTGGGCCGCCCACAGGCTTTTGTGTCAGGGCCTTCACTGTGGCGTCCGTACCTACGCCGAGCAGCAGTGGCCAGCCGAGCAGGCTGCCGGCCGGCCGGCCATCGATTGATACTACAGCCTGCTGATTTGACGCCGGCCGCATCTGTCGCCGCAAGATACGAGTACTAGTAGAGATCTGTCGCTGGACCTGTTGGCTGGTGTGATCCGACGTCTCCATTAGCTCCTGCTGGCCTTGGCATATGGCAATGGCAATGAGAAATGACCTCGGTCCTCATGCAGTTTACTGTACTCATCATCTAGGAGTAGTACTAGTAGTTCAGTACATCGACGGAGAAGCAAGACTGATCGAATAGTTGTTCCCCACAAAAAAGACTGGCTGAGTAGTTGAGAATGGTGCCTTGCTGCAGTGGACAAGCCATAGACCAAAAATAAACAAACAGTTCATGCGTCCGTTTATTTCGTCATCATGGAAGAAAAATATAAATATACTACATATTGCAACTTTTGTCATTGAATAGTACTAGATAAGACAGTATAATGGTCCATCCATCCATCCATATATCAACACAGAAAGAGAGAGAGGCCGGACGAGAATAATGTGTGTCATGAAAGTGATTACCTTAATTAGTCGTAAAACTACTTGGACCTGATCGATGGACGATCGTTGTCATATCCTAGACACGTCGTCACGTGTATGCACAAATTAAATTAAATTGCTGAGAAAAATATCATGTCCTTGGGTACGGCCGGGAGAGCTGCTAGCTAGCTCGATCATCCACACTACCGGAGATAGATTTTCTCCCGTCGGTCCAAACAATTCCCCTCGGCTGCGCGTCCTCCGTCAGTGACCCACAAGCATCCCCCACGTGCCTGGTGTACCGTCCGGAAAGTTCTCGCTACCGTCACGGGTGCTCCTTCCGCGCGCTGCCCCAGTTGTTGGCCCACGCAACAGAGAGACAGACAAGCAAGGGTGCGCGGGAAAGGGAAATTATTTCGCTCCGCGCCGCCGTCCGTGACCGCTCGACTCGACCAATTTCCCCCAAATCCTTTCTCCTCCAGACCTCCATCTCCTATCCGCCACGGCGCCACACACGCCGCGTATCCATCCTGCCGCCTCGAGCTACGCCACACCCGCCGGCCGCCGCCGCCGCCGCGGCCCTCGCCACACCCAGCGCCGACGCCTGCTGCCTGGGACCTCGCCACACCCAGCGCTGACGCCCACCATCCACGCAACCAACCACCAGACCCGTCACTCCGTCCCCTGGATCCTAGCCCCGCCGCGCGAAACCCTAACGCCGCCGCCCCCGTCCACCAACGCTGCCGCTTCTCGTCTCTCCATGCACTGCACCGCCACCACCAAAATCCCGAGCCGCTACCTCCAAAACCACACTGCAGGTGTGTTTCTATGAGATCTGGTGATTTTTTTTTCGGTGGGGGGGGGGGGGGGGGGGGGGGGGGGATTATGAGATCTGATGATTGGGTTGGCTGTTGGTAGGGCCTCGAGTTTGGACGGACACCGTTCCTGTATGTGTTCCACTGCAGGTGCGTCCTCTTATGCTGAAAGTGGATTTTTTTTTTGTTTTTTAACTGAAGAAAATTTCTTTTGTCTGTATGTGTTCGACTCTGTAGGTGTCTGCCTTCGACCTCACAGATCTGAAATAAGTTGCATCAGCAAATTGTGCTATGTGTGTACACAAGTCACAAGTTGGAGAGGTGAATCATATAGTCTGATAGAAATTTTCTTAAACGTCCATTTGATGGCCTGTGATTTGAGCTATTGATTGTCTAGTGAATCTAGTTCTCTCTCTGTTTGTTCTTCTGTACTGTGTGTGTGACCATTACATCAAGTTCATATTGCAAACTGCATGCACCATTACATCAAGTTCTGAAGCAAAACTGTGGTACTTGTACAGATGTTTGGAAAGGGGAAGTATATTCCTGACTCATTTGTTTGAGCTCCAACCATCAACTTCATATTTGTCCAAGTGATGAGCTCCAACACATTTTCAATAGCTGATAGGTTTTTCCTCTGTAATATATTGTCTGTCTTATGTAATTGATAACTGTGATGAGTCAAGAGTTATAAGACCATTCTTCATGTCGTGAAAATTTAAGACTTTTAGTGGTTCAATACTTATTTTAGCACTACAAAATTTGAATTGGAGAAAACATTCTGTGAACTGCTTGTGTGTGATAACAGCCTGTCACTACTGGTTGTTTAGTTGGTCTATTGAATTTTCTTTTACTGCTAATATCAAGTTATTCTTACAATACTTGTCAGTATTAGTTATTGTTTTAGGAAGTTGTACCGTTGATTGCTTGTCATTACTAGATTTAGAATTAGATTGCTAGTTACTCTTATTGATTCCTGCTATATATTTCTTCTTTGGTTTTGTGTGCCATCAGTTGTAAATTTGTAACAGGTAAGTGGAGTAGCAGCTACATTGTCTGTTCACTGCACGCGTGCTTGTGCAGAAGTGGATGCTATTTTAGTCTAGGCCCGATCATTCTAGGTAATTCACTTACTCTTCTATAGGGTGCTATAATACTGAATGCCTGTTGAGGTGTGAATACTGCAACTAGTATCTAATCTTTCTGTGATGCATGTATGAATAAACCCCAATATAGTATCAGGTTGCTTTGTTCTTTGAACTGATTGTTTATTTTTTTAACAGAAATAAATAATTAGATCTTTAGTTACTGTATTCCTGGTTTTACTGCAGTAAACAATTGTGTAGTTTTCTTGACATATAAATCAATTATCTTGATGTAAAGGCATCTTCTTAGTACAAATCAGTTATCTTGATGTAAAAGCATGTTATTAGTATAAATTAGTTATCTTCATGTAAAGGCATGTTCTAATAGATGTGCATTCAGATCTTCAGTTTATTTGTTCTGACTGGGTTGTTTGTTATTACAAACACGCAGCTGCTGCATAGTGCCATCCAAAATGTTGCAGGTCTTTATCCACCTCTGTAACACAACGGTGAGATCCCTGACTATGTTGGTTCTTACTATATGGTACAAAAATTATTGTCTATACACTGCAGGCATGCTTGTCATCAAAGCATGTCATCAAAGCTGTATTTTTTGGTTGTCAGATAGCTAGCTACCAGGAGATTGCCTCCTGAAGGATCAAGGCATGTCATCTTGAAGCAATATGTGCCAGATTGCCTATTCAAGGCATGTGCGTTTGTGCAGCAGCAAGTTGTGTTGGGACTTGGGAGCTATATGTTGTCTTCATATGTTCATGTTAGGAATCTGTTATTTAGGAACCATAATTCAACTTGTGCTAGTTGGTAGGTACCTAACTAGGAGGTTAACTAGCATGCAGTTACTATAATTGAGCTTTGGATTAAGTTGTATTTGTTTTGAACAACTTGAATGATGTTTGAAGACCATTGAATAATGTAATATTTATATTAATTGAGTATTGATGAATCGTTGAAAATGACTTGTTATATAGTATTGTTGCATTGAGGGGTTAAATCAGCTGCTGTTACAATATTTTAAATGTCTCAAGTAAGCTTTATTTTGGGATTTGCAAATTGGCAAAAAAAAAATCATCCCTGACGGGTTAGCAACCGACACGGAAAGTTTAAAGCATCCCTGACGGTTTGTTACCCAACAGAGAATATTTTCTGACGGGATGCCTAACAACCGTCACGTTAGATATTCACTGACAGTCTGTCCCTGACGGCGCAACCCTGACGGTAACCGTCACGGAAACTCATCCCTGACGGTTTCTACCACTTTTCCTGACGGTATCTGCCGTCACAGAAAAATCTGTCTGGGGTAGTGCCAAGTGCGACGAGTGATCACAACTCATGCGTTTTATGTTACGGATGGATTGACGCAAACTATATATGTTCCCAAAAAACAATTATATTATTTATTATTATTATTATTATAAATATGATACGTATATGTTGGTATATGTGCACTTATTTAGGCCAAATGCGTACATCTACCACAGTGCAAGCATGTGGGAAAGTGAGGTACTACATTAGTAAGAGCTAGAGTTCCTCACAATTCATTCAACTACCTATATATACTTCCATAAAAAAAACTAGCTATATATACATACGTGGTGGGATCTGATTAACTTGTGGAGGTTCATGCTCCGAATATATATTTTTTCACATCTATAATCACCCCTGGTTGATCTTCTCCAGCGATATCCTGAGCTTCTCAACAACAACAACAACAACAATAACAACAACAACAACGGGTCTAGTTCATTATTTAATTAATAACATGCTTAGAGGTAGTCCCGGTTTTCCCAACCGGACTAGGAATCCGGGACTAAAGGTCCTCTCGTGAAAGGCTCGCGCATAGCTTACCATCCACCTACATAGTATATCTGATGATAAATAAAATCCTTAACTTTTGAACAATACATTGAGGGACCTTTAGTTCTGGTTGGGAACAACAACCGGACTAAAGGGAACCTAAAGATCTATTAGTCCCAAACGTAAAAAAATTCGGGACTAAAGTTTAGTTTGGACATCGACGAAAGATCTGTTTTCTAGTAGTGTATGTCAGATAGATTGTAGAGGTATGGAAATAATGCCTTGTTGATATTTGAAATTTTAATAGCCAAAAGATTTTGTGCCAAAAAAACGAGGAATATAGTTCAAAAGTAAATTAATAAATATATATCAGTTTCATGGGAAAGCACAATTGACTTGTTCGTACTTTGCAGGGTTTCGGACGTTAGATGTGCAATAAATAGACACTTGACATGTGAGTAGGTAAAAGATATAGCATGCTCATATTCTTCATATCTTGTAAATAAACAGAATCATGCTCGCTCTAGTTGCACCATATATTGTGAATGTTATAATAGTGAAATAAATTAGAGTGGATAATTTTTATATATTTAGGCTCCGCCGCAGTGCCGCACCAACGAGAAAGTGCTATGCCCTTTGCTCCTCGCCGCCGCCATCATCTAGGCCCCACTTCTTCCTCTCCAATGAGTCCACCAGCAGCAAGAAAAGTGAAGGGACCTGTCTTTCGTTAAGATAGTTTCTTTAGATCTAGTTTGCGTAGGTAATATTGCCTAAATCAATCTATCCATAGATCAGATTTAGAGCCTATTTAGTTCATGATCACAAATCGCCACGGTACATATTAGTCATACCATAGTTTTTAGATAGTTGTTTGGTTCACAACCATAATTATGGCGGCACGTTACAATTTTGTAGAACCCTATCCCATAAGACATAGACTGATTTTGTCGTCAAACTTTGCTTTAAGTGCGGTTTGGATTTACTCACCATGTTGTTGGTGTAGTTTGTCTAAGGTTAAACATGGCAAACTATGACATCCAAAACATAATTAAGTAGGGAAAAACGTGCAATCGTCTCTTTTGAACAACTTTCTTTTCTACTTAAGGTCACCATACTAACACAGTGGACATGCTCTGTTGCATGCGCTCATGGTACGTGAAAAACAAAAATAAAGGAAAAAAATGAAGAAGAAAAAAGATAGGGAAAATTCAAATGTTTTTTTTAAATCGTGTCAACTATGGTGCTTGATAGTCTAGGGAACAGCGTTAAAGAAGTATCTTATTTTTACCGTGCAAAACATACAATCGTCTTATGGGATAGGGTTCAAGTGTAGTTGTCCCTATTCGCCTGGCATATATTCCCCTCACTTGAAATGGGCCATGATATTAATTCAGAATATACTCCAATGTACCATAGTTGTGCTCCCTGCAGAACGAAGCATGCTCGATCTAGACATTAGAAGCAAATACAGTAGTAGTATCTAGTAGAGTCATATACTCCCTTCGTCCCTTATTAAGTGTTGTTTTGCGTTTTCGTGTCACAACTTTAATTAAATTTATATAAAATACATGTAACATTTATGACTCCAAATAAATTTATTAAAAACTAGATCAAAAGATCTATCTAATAATATTAATTATATATCATAAATATTAATAGGTTTTTTTATATAGAATTAATTCAAGTTATTTCTCAAAAATTGAGAAAGACAGTTATTTAGGGACGGAGGGAGTACGACATTAGATGCACATGCACCTAGTGAGATATTTGATGTGACAACTCAATTAACACAAATAGTTTGCCTCTATTTAATTTGTTCAAATAAATCTCACTGTGCTTTATATTATTATTATTATTATTATTATTATTATTATTATTATTATTATTATTATTATTATTATTATTATTATTATTGTTGTTGTTGTTGTTGTTGTTATAAATAAATAAATATATATATATATATCTATATATATATATATACTAATAATAATAAAGAGGTAAAATTTCTCTCCACCCTCTAATTTTGATCCGGCCCATTCTTTGAGAAGCGGCGTGACCAAATTCTCAACAAACTCGGATGGTTAAAAAATGAAACGGACTCGGCCGATAATAAAGGTAGGCACGAACAAGGACAAATAACAAAAATACATATGTGCGTACATGACGCATAAGAGACAGGGATTCCGTGTGGTAATAAAGGTAAAAAAACAAATTGTATTAGCTGAGGACTGTCAAATTTGTTTCCAAAAGTTGTGTGCACGCTCATTTTCGTTTTTTCCAAAACAATTATGGATCCAAAACAGATACACATCTGATCGGCCAGTTACGGATTAGTCTCCAAATCAAATACGGCTATGGATCGGTCTCCTCTTCGTCTATAAATAAAACGCTCGTGTCACCCCACGTCGAATCAGAACGGACGTGAAATCAAAATCAAAAAGGCCAAAAGGAAACAACAACGCCGACTCGTCTATAAATAAAACGCTCGTGTCACCCCACGCCGAATCAGAACGGACGTGAAATCAAAATCAAAAAGGCCAAAAGGAAACAACAACGCCGACGATCACAGTACACAGCTCTGCATCACGGCAACCAGCAACGCCCACATGAAAATTGACAAATGATTCTTATTGCATTGATAATCATTTACGATTTGGAACAATGTGAGTATTTTAATTCGTACGGGCTTAATAGGACATTACCATATTATTAACCAAATATTAACTTATTATAGCCACTAAAATTTATGAAAAGGGTAAAATATAAATAGATGTATATAAATTTTTTGTCCTTATTTCTGATTAATGTTTAATAATTTTTTTTTCCCGTTGCAACACACGGACATATTTGCTAGTAAAATATAAATCCCCATATACTAACCGACACTGTGGTAAATAAAAATGTTTGAGATTATACATACATGTATACACCCCCTAATGTCAGTAAGGAAAAATTCAACAACAAAAAAAACCCAATGTTAATCATGGCCTTTGGGCCTGGATCGGGTACGTGGACCCAATGACTTGCAAACCAAATATTATAAATGTGGGAGGGGGAAGGCTCGGTCCATCCGCAATGAATCGTGACAACGAAAGCTCGTCCTCACCCAAACCTCGCCTTGCACAGTCAGGAACAGAAACCGAGAGCTCGCCTTCCGGTCCCCTCCTCTCTTTCACCACCCTTGACCCTCCCTCCCTCTGCTGGGGTGCCTCTCCGTGCCGGCCGGCGTTCACCTCTCCGCTGTTCTTCCCTGGCCGCCACGAGCCCCCTGCCACGGGTTTCTGGGCCTCGGCACGAGCCCCAGCCCCTGCTGGCTGCTTCCACTCCCCCTCGATGTGGACGGGTAACCGCGCAGCACCCACCAGAGAGATCAGACCTCCACCTCGCGCGCGTGGCTTGGCTTCTCGTACTACGTGGCTGGTCAGGCGGCCTCGGCCATGGGCGCCGCGCAGGTGCCTGCCGCTGCAGCCGGGGCGACGCGCGACCCCGCACTTGTCCGTCCACGGTGGCCCGCACCGGCCGTGGCGTGAATGGCGCCGAGAGCCTGCGCCGTGCCTCGTCAGCCGCGGTCACCACTCACCAGTACGTACGTGGAGTACCATGCTCCGACTCCGATCCGATGATTCTTGCACGATCAATGCCCACCCCCGGTCTAGCAGTTAGCCGGGGGGGAAAATGGATTTTTTACTTTACTCTCCTGATGAAAACTCGCGGGTAGGAGATGGGAGATTTTTGCAGGGCAGGGGAGGGGACAAACGGAGGCGGAACGGAACCTACCTACCGTCGTGTTCCCAGAGCCGGGGCAGGTTCAGAGAATCGGCGCACATGCGGCTGTTGGTTCATCCAACAGAACCGCAGATGACCCCGACATGAAAATGAACATTGTACCGCCCGTCGTTAGCATGCGGTTACTGTACATTACAGAGAAGCTACGAAACTACTACTACGGTTACAGAGCACCAGCGGTAATAACAATAATAATTATTATTATAAAATATAAATAAAAAAAGAATCAATATACTTTCTCTATCTCTAAACAGAAGTTATTTTCACTTTAAAAAAGTTAAACTTTTTAACTTTGCATAATTATATATAAAAAAAGTGTAAATACTATTTATAATATATAATTAGTATCATTTTTATATAAATTTATTTTACACGTATTTTTTATAAAACTAGTTAAACTAAAATTTAATCTGTATATATCACCTAACGGTTTTTTCTAGGACGGGGAAAGTAGCTGCTAGCCTTTGCTCTCGTATATTTGTTCTTCTTCTTACTCCTACGTCGTAGGTTTTGAAACCGGGGGGAAGAGAAGGTGGTTCTCTCCCTTTTTTTAAGTCTCGATCGAGAGCATATATCCAAATGATCCTTGCGTGCGTCTTTTCTTTTTTTTTTCTGTTTTCTCAAAGGGCGGAAACGGACGCGCCGAGACAGAGACGGCCGGACCGTGGGACGCTGTGGGTGTGGTGGCTACCCATCGCCATTCGCCATGCCACCACCACCCGCCCTGTCCCGCTTCGCGTCGTGCGATCCGGAAGCCGAGAGGAGTTGAGCCCGTGGGGGGTGGATAGATACGTAATTTGCCCGGCATGTCCGTGCGGTGCGACTTGTGTGGGCAGGACGCGCCGCCCTGGCCCCTTTCCGGGGGACGCACCTGTCCACGGGGGCTCTCAAGCCAAAGGAGAAAATTCCGTTTCTGCCCCCGATGTTGCTCGACCAACGTGTGGCGCGCACTAGCCGCCCGGGATGCGGAGCGGGGGTGCGGGGTGGGGGTTAATTTCCGCGCTTGCTGACGAGGCACGGGCGAGGCACGCACGCACAACAGAACAGCGGATGCACTGCTGCGCCGTACTACACGTCAGTGAGACTGACAGAGAGGGACGTGTCAGGCACCACCACGTCCCTTTCTCGTTGGCCCTTTTTTCCCAGTGGCTCTCATCGGTGACTTCGATGACGGTGTTCTCCATTTTTTTTCTTATAAGAAAATAGTATCCGTGCACAGTACAGTACGTAAAAAGCGACTAAATGACAAACAACGTCTGAATTTTGGTACTACAGCACTACACAAGCCAGTATTCCACCAGAACGAGGCTAATGAAAACATGTCTCTATGAGAGGCCCAACGAGAGAATTTATGACAGGCCCAACAAAGCTTCGTCCAAGAACAACAGTTGCTAATAAGCTAGGCTAACCGGCTAAAGTGCCTTCTGGGCTGATACCAAATTACCAGCCCAGAAACTGTCGGCCATTTCACAAATATCCCCTCCATCTCAAATTACCCAAGAATCTTGTCAAAGTATTTAAAATTTAACTAAATTTATATAAAAATATAATAATATTTATAATGCTAACTAAATATAATTAGATTTTTATTAATTATAATACATCTATTTGATGATGTCATAAAAATTTATAATTTTCTCTATAATTATTGATAAAACTTTTGATGTCATAAAATTTTATAATTCTCTCTGTAATTATTGCTCAAACTCTCTAAGATTCTTAGAATGTCATATGATTTGAGATGGAGGGAGTAGATAATAAACACTGAACGTCTTGTTCGCTTGGCTTATCAGCCGGTTTATTAGCCACCAAAATAATGTTTTTGTCTTACAGAAAACAACCAAAAACACATCAGCCGACTTATCAGCCACCGAAAACAGCGAAACGAACGGTCTGGAAGACGTCAGGATACCAAATGACCAGATGCCAACTGCTGAACAAAAACTTTATCTCAAATGAAGAGGGGCAGTAAATAAATTGTTGATCGAAAAAACAATGAAGTGAACTAGAAGGTTGGAAAAAAAAAATGAAAGCAACGGGGCGTTTGTTTCACGCTATAATACTTATCACGAACTCTCATCCTAACACGACTGGTAATAAGAAAACTAATGACTAAAGAATCACTCTAATCCTCTCCGCTTTTACTTATTTATTATCTATCTACATCTGGTGGCCCAGCCGCAGCCCGCTGCGCATCATCTGCTGGTACACGGACGACGGGGCAGCGGCAACGCCGCCGGCGACGCTGCCCTCGACCTTCACGTCCGCCACCCTGGGCGCCGCCACGAGGCCGGCGGCGGCCTGCATCGCCTGCCGGTGCCTGAGCAGCGGGTGCTGGTGCAGGGCCGACGGCGCCAGCATCGGCAGCTTGAGGCCCTCCACGGCGCTGAGGGTGGCCCCCGCCGGCATCGGCAGGCTCGGCAGCGCCGTGAGGCCGGCGCCGCCGAGGGCAGTGGAGGCGTAATAGTTGCCCATCGGCGCCAGCGGGTCCCTAGGCGGCGGCAGGCCGAACGGCACGCCGCAGCCTCCCAGGTGCCTCATCAGGCCGTCGTGCACCGACGGGTGGTCCGCCGCCCTGCGCGGGGCACCCGCGCCTGCCGACGCCGCGGTGCTCGGGTGGCCGCTGTTCCTCGCGGCGGGCACCTCGTGGTTGTGCTTGCCCTCGTACGTGGTGATCACGGACTTGAGGTCGTGCGACGCGCGCTCCACGTGCTTCCGCACCGTGCACCCCGGGTGCGTGCACTTGTAGTAGCTCCTGAACGAACACGAGACACCACCGCCACCAAATCAAACGCTGAGCTCTGCATTGAAAAAAAAAATGCCGTTGTTGCTTCGGGCAAACCTTGGATTCGGGTTGCCCTTGACGACCTTCTGCCCGTACTTGCGCCAACGGTAGCCGTCGTCCAGGATGTCCACCTCGCTCGTCGTCTGGATCACCACGCGAGGCTCGCGAACAGCTCTCGATGCGGTGCTCATATCAATGGCATAGGACTCCAGCTTCCTGAAACAACCAGACGGTCAGAGTCTCTAGTAGATAGAGCATGAGTAGCAACCAACGGACCTACAAATGCACACACACAGACACAACTGACCTTCGTTTAGATTCCAGTTCGTCGCCGTCAGCATCGGCACCGCCTTGAGACAAGCTGCCATGGTCATCGCCGTCCACCTCGTCAGACGCAGCAGCAGCAGACGTCACATCCGCCGCGGCGTCCTCGGGGGACCCAAACCGGGGAGCGCACTCGACCTGCATCGACGCCGACGACTCACAGAGCTCACCGGGAACCGAGGGCGACGACGTCGGCGCGTCCATGCCATCCTGAACCTGAACACCCGCACGCCACGGCTGGTGGTTGCCTCCAGCTGCGTTTGCCTGCTGCTGCTGTGACCCCACTAGGCTGTCGACTGCGTCGGCCGCCACCGCCGCACCGTCGCCAAACGGGTGCACGGGAGGCTGGACGGCGGCGCCTGGCCGGCGGCTCTGCGCGGGCTTCGGGTGGTTGTGCGTGCTCTTGTAGATGATCTCCGTGATGTGACCCTCGCGCGACCGCTCCACCTTCTTCTTCACCTGGCAGCTGGGATGCGTGCACTTGAAGTAGCTACGCGGGAACTCGCTGTTCTTCACATGCTTCTGCCCGTACTTCCTCCAACTGTACCCGTCCTCCGCTGGCGCTGGAGCGGCCATTGCCGGGTACTCTTCCCTCGCATCACCTTCCTCAGCTGTAGTGTTGTGGCCGTGATCCGGGTCTGATACGTGTTCGCTGCCTGCACAACCGCCGGTGCCAGATGCAAGACGGCTGAGCTTGGAGTCATGAGGAGGACCGCCACAGTTCATATTGCTCTGCACACTGTGATTCTGCTGGTTCAGTTGGCCCAGTAAATTAGCCTCTTGTACTGGCTGAGTCTTAGTTTCAGTCTTGACAGAGAACTGCGTATTTTGTTCCTGGTGGAGCAAATATGAATTAACTTCTAATGAAATGAAATAATCAATGTATTGGATCAGGAACAAGGAAAATAAAAATGGATGATTTTCTTATCTGTTTAGTTAGATCTAAAGGATGACTGAAGTCACTTTTAAGAAGCAAATTGTTATATCAGGAATAACCTATGAACTATACAAATGTTACTAGCCTTCTATCATTAGCACGCAAGAAAATGTCATCAGGAATGGCCTGTGAACTAATCAAATTTTACTAACCTTCATTGCTCCAGCAGTGTAGTGTGAGGATTTCAGATCTAAGGGCTTGAAAGAAAAAGCATCAGGGCCATCTCCAACTGGAGGACCTCCAAATCTAATAGGATCATTGTCATTTGTGCTACCAAGCATGAATAGCTTCCCCGTGGTTGGCGAGGCTTGGCCCTGAAGAATTGCAAGGAAGCCAAAAACATTGTTGTCAGGTAAGAAATAGCTTCAGTATCAGAGTGTAGTAAAATAGTTGTCCTAGTTGATACCTCTGAAGACATAGTACAAATTTAGTCCATTTACATATAAATAACATGATGATTCAAAATACATATATGAATATGAACAGAGCAAACACGTGAATTTCCTGTTCCTAGCTTCGACAATGTTAACAGCTATTATATTGGAGTACCGAGTAGTACCCGGAGGGGGGTATAGATTGCTAGTTACTATGGAAAGAAAAAAATGATCATCATATTTCTGCTTTCGAGAAAACTTTGAAATATTTGAATGATATCATTACCATTTTTCTGCTTTTGAGAAAACAAACAGAAGTCTGTTTGGAAAGAAGAGACTGGATGCTCCAAAACAAAGCATAACTGATCAGGGAACCAAAGTAGAGCTTTCACGAACTCCCCCGAAGAGGTCAAAAGTTCAATAAAGCAAGCATTCTTGAACTGCCAATTTAGCATCCATAGGCGCGCGAAAGCAATAGTAATTCTGGTACGCGTTCACACACTATCAGAACCAACCTAGAGAACAGAACAGCACATACCATGGCATTAGAAATGAAGACTGGTGACTCCAGCAGTGTTGCTGGGCTCAAGCCAGGCGGGATCGTCAGGTAGGGCGATGAAGCTCCTGGTACTGAATTATCAGCTCCAGCTCCAGCTGCTGTGCTGAAAGGCATGTTGAGCTTCGGCACCTTGAAACCAGCTCTTGCCTGCATCCTCTCGGCGAGGCTTCTGCCAGGACTGGTCTTCTGGCCAAACTGTGGGGTCAGTGGCAGTGACCGACCTTCCTCCTGAGGGGAGCTTATGCCGACTGACAAGCCATGCTTCTCAAATCCGCCTTTAACGTCCTCGTTGCTGTGCCCCCTACGGTGTCTGGTCGAACTGCCCTGGTTTGGAAGCCCATCAAGGATTCTGGGCCTGGATTTGGATCTTTCCACTGCATTGCTACATGGCCTTCCATCTCAGCTTGGATTGTTCAACCTAATATAATGGGGTGAAAAATAGTTACTATCTCAGTAGTAGTCAATGTTTTGTTTTGCCTACACATTAGCTTCAAATTTACAGAGGTAAGACAATGATAATATTCAGAGACAGCAGGAATCTGACAACGGTAGTGATATTTGTTCTGATGAACAGATATGCAGAGACATTGTCCAATTGGAACAAAACAAAGAAAAGAAAACAATGGATGGAAATTTGTTAGGTATTCATGAGTCTTGGGAGCAAGCACCACAATCAAAATGCATCAAGAACTCGCTGGGAAGGAAAACAGATGAAACGGGAGTACAGGACTGCCTGCAACAAGGTTATTTGAAGAAGAAAAAAAGCTCGATTTCAGTGGTGGCGCCAATAAGTACCAGAGATTTCTCAAAAAGATGGCAGTCTTCTCCAACTGGAAGAACAGCAACTTATATAGGTGTATTTTCACTCAGAGACACCATATTCCTATTCTAAATATCATCGCAGAGCAGACTTGGAGCTTGTCTTGACAAACTCAAAATTCTCTGTGAAGCTGATTCCAAAACCGAAACCGCGTTAATGCCAGTAAACGACAACTCATTATTTTTTAAAAGAAATTATAATACTACTGTACATGTAACACGAAAGGTTAGGTCGATGCGACCGGCACACTCCCCCACGAATGAATAGAAAACTAAAAAGAAATAAAAAAACGGAACGTGGCTGTTCCATCTCATTCACTTCAAGAGCAGGAAAAAGAAATGGCATGGACCCCAATCGTTGCGTGCTTCCCTTTGCCTGCGGTCTGGGTCTGGGGTCTGGGGTCGATGAAAGCGCATACTCCTACGCATAACAACAGGGAACAGCTTTCCCCAAGAGCTCTTCAAAATGACAACTCCAACTTATGATAATCCTATTTCAGGTAACAAGATTCAGATTTTCTTTTTCATGACAACGATGAAACATCTACTCGAAAAGAACACCACGGGTGAGGAAAAAGAAATGCAGAAACATTCAAGAAATGAAATGCTGATGACCCAAAACGGTGAAGAAGGGTAGAACAAAGAAAGATCAACATTTTTTTGTCAAAAAAATTCGAATGGCCCGGCTTCATTGCGAAAACCGCAGGAGATGATGCGCCACTGATTCCGCGAGAAACACAGGGATGGAGGAAGAGGGAAGCCCAACCAGAGATCAGACAGGGAAAACCAATATACAATGTCAGAAATGTGGAGTGAACCGTCAGCACGAAAAAATGGCCAAATCTCGGAAACAAAACAAAAAGTTTGCCGAATCGGGACGGAATGGCAGGAGGATCTTCCTCATAAGAACGGACGAATTCAGGCCACGCAACAAGAAAACACGCGAGAGGGCTCCATAGGATACAACAAAATCCCGTCGCGACAAATGGCCGGCCGAGAAACAGAGAGTTCATTTCATCGAGGGGAATGGAATGGGGGTGGAACACGACGAACCTGTGACTGGAGGAAGAAGATCGCCGGAGGAGGCCAGTGGCGACGCTCGACCCCCGTTGTGGGAATGGGAAGCCGGAAGCCTTCTCCTTATTCTCGCGATGGCTCAGTCCACCGATGGCCCAAGAAAAGCGCAACAGGAACGAAGCACAAGGATCCGGGACAAATGATGGGGTGCAGCCACAGGGAGTCAGGAAAAGAAGGTTCCTCCTGCCATTACTCGGCTCCCTCTCTCTCTCTCTCTCTCTCTCTCTCTCTCTCTCTCTCTCTCTCTCTATTTCTCTCTCATCGTTCACACAGCACAATTGTTTGTTTTACGCTGGAGAGAGAAGAGTAAAATAAAGGGCGGAGGAGGAAGGAACAGAAGCAGAGAGAGAGAGAGAGAGAGAGAGAGCAGGGTGTGATGGTGATGAGGGCGGAGGAGGAGGGGCGTTTTTTTTTTTGAACTTGAGGAGGGGCGGTTTGACCAAGAGAAGGGTGGGCGATGTGCCGAAGGATCCGTTGGGACTCGAGACGAGCGGGTGTGGAGAGAGAAACGGACATTCATGGCATGGCATGGCATGCTCGGCGTTTATCTTCCCCTGTTGCAAACTGCATTTCCTTATTGTCGGTCCCGTTTAGTTCGTTTTTTTTTTTACTTTTGGGTTCGTTTGTTTGTTTGGATTGGAGCATTTGCTGCTTTCAAAATATGGATTTTATTCAAGGTACATTTGTACTATGGATTTCAGGAAAATGCCCTACACTCTTAATGAGAATCTCATGGATATCAAATAAGTTGAAATAGCATTGTTTAAATGAAAAGAGATGTACCGCACAAATTTTATGGGATGAAATGAGTTTTATGTAGATGTTGTTTATACTGTTTGAAACATCTAAGACTTTTGAGAACAGGGACATGAAACTGCATCTATGAAAATAATCAGAAGAAAGTTATAGGACAAGTTGGATTGGTACTGTTCCTTCAAAATTCAAATTCCGTATCCTATATCTATAACGGCAAAAAATTGTCTATGGATGGTTTTACATGGTCATAGGAGGGGACGGCCGAGGGTGTTGATTGATTTTTGTGAGAATAATCATCCACTCATAACATCCTTCTGTAGTACGAAGAGAGGGTTTGATTGGTATTTAGCCAACAAAGAAGTCTTTGCATAATTCTCAATGCCTACACATTGTCGACATATTGAAAGGAAATAAAAATAAGATGGCCATCTATATGTTGATAAATTACCTTACACTGTTATTATGTAAAAAACAACCAGAAACAGTCTTACATCTATTTCTCTATTATCAACACATGTCATTATAAATGATGATTTTTTTTTATGTTTGGCTGAGTGATTAAATCTCTGTTTTCATATAAAAAGAGTCAAAGTAGATTTAAATTGATCTTTTGATACAAGATATAATATTAAATATAAACATAGTTTGATATGAGTATAAAGATAAAAATACAAAAAAGTGCAAGCTTACTGACTCCATCTACACCCATTATAAGTGTCACTTAGATTTGCGTGGTAGTCAAACTTTTGGCTATATTTATAGAAAATATTAATAAAGTTTACATGTCTAAATAAATATATTTAATAATGTAATGATACAACCATAAATATTAGTAGTCACATGTATATATTTAGTTGAAATTGAGTATCTTTGACTCCTACATAAAGACACTTAAAAAAGGACGGCAGGATCACCATGCTAGCTAGTTTTTATGTATCGAATCGAGTGTATTGTATGTACAACCTTTGAAAGTGAACTGTTCTATTCATAAAATTTCAAATTTCTGTTCCACGCATATTGGGATCGAGTTTGAACCTCACAAGGGAGAGGACGACAGGTGAAGCTCGATCGTGAGAATTAATCGGATGTGAGGCGTTGGATGCGGTATAGAGTTGATTAACCTCGGCTTATATATGCAAATAATAACGCAAGTACATCACCACCGTACGTAACTTCTGAACGTAGGATGACGGTAAAGCCGTGCCGTGAAAGATTAGGCTAACGCTCTTTGTCTATGGTTGAGCATCTTCGAGATACTTTGTAAAATATACTCTCTAAAGCATTATTTAGAGTCATTTGAGTAAAAATCGTTTTTATACTTTTCGATAGTTTTTTTATATCCCATGCGCAGTCTAGAGAGAATCATTCTCGTCTTCTATATTTGGCTAGCAAAAAACCCAGAATAGAAGATAGCTATATTTGCAGAACCATTTAAAAAGACTGTTGAAGTGTGTGTTTTTTTTAAAAAATATCTATTTCTAGTATTTAGCAAGAATATAGAAAGTCTCTTGGAAATGCTTGGCTATATATATTCGGTCATTTAAGAACGAAGGTTCAAAACTAATCTAGCGGAAATGCTCTGAGGCGGACGTTCGACACGCGTCGAACGCGTGTCGGACCGCAAGTGGGCCGGCCGGGGCGGTGGCCCGCGCGTACCCCCCAACCCACCGCACGCCCCCCACCCTCGTCATTTCCGCTTGTTCCCTTCCACTCCCTCCTCACTCTCTCTCTACTGCATCCACACCCCTCCTCCGACGACGACGGATCCGGTGGATGCGACAGATGCTGCAACGGCGACAGCGACGACAACAACAACGACCGTGGATCCGCCGGATCCGATGACGACGGCCATGGATCCACCGGATCCAGCGGCGGTGGCCGTGGATATGGAGGATCCACGACGACGACGGCCATGGATCCACCGGATCCGGCGGTGATGGCAGTGGATCTGGAGGATCCACGACGACGACGGCCATGGATCCACCGGATCCGGTGGCGGTGGTAGTGGATCTGGAGGATCAACGACGAGCTGTCAAGGTAGGTCACGAGGCGTGCTCCTTCCTCGTCCTTCCCCTTGTCCCCTCATCCTCCTACTCCTCCCCAATCCCAGCTTTCCCCCTCTTGACAGTGCGATCATCATTTTTTTGTTTCCTTTTGTTGTATCTATTGTTTCAATATTACAAAAATGTTTTTTCAAATGCTTGAGTAATTTGTTTCAATCGTTGTCCACATTGTTTCAGTTGCATTTTCTCTGGGTCTAGGTCTGATCTTTTTTGTTTCATTAAATATCTTCTCTTTGTTTCAATTCGTTTTTGGTTTTGTTTCTTTATATCAAGTCATTTGTTTCCTTTTTCTTGTTTCTTTTTGTTTCAGATTTGTGTTTGTTTCAATTGTTTTGTTATTGTTGTTTCTTTTACTCTCTGAGCCATGTATTTGTTTAAGTGTTTCATACGCATGTTTTTCGGTGTTTCAACTGTGTCAGTATGTATGTTATAAATGTTCCATTTGGATGTTTAAAATTTAGATCTCGTGTTACAGCTAGGGGTACAAACGCATGTTTCATGTGCTATTAGATATATGTTGCAAGTGGTGTTTTCTGATGTTTCAAAATTAGATCGGGTATTTCTATTTGTTTTCTGGTGTTTTTTTTTAATTTTTGTTTTTTATTTGTTTCAGATGGGCACAGCGGCCATGTTGGGCGGGCGGCGGCGGATCCAGTTGGAGGAGCAGGGCAGCGCGCGTGGAGAGGCTGGGGGTGTCGCAGTCGGGTGAAAGTGCAATCAAGCCTTAAGTGGGTTTTGCTGACATGACAACACAATTATAGAATAATGAGACTTTACGAGTATGACAAACAGGTTAAATGAAAGGAGGTTGATGAACAGGTTGACGGACCCTCCAATTACAAAAGTACATGGCAACAAGCTCAAAGGGTGTTTAATTCGTTTTATATTTCGAAATTGAGTTTAGGTATTCCGTAGGATTCAACACGCATGCCAACAAGTGAACCAAATGCTATATCTATCTAAATATATCACACCTCCACATACATAGTGGGCAAAACAGCCAGCTATTCCAAGATCCAACCTTTGTTGTTTATGCTAGGCCGAGGCCGGCACTGCCGCGACTTGATCTGCCCGTTGGACAGTGGAGGGGTATTTCTTACCCCTCACTCACCCCCAACGGCTAGTTCTATGATTCACACATTCTAACTTCGCAAGAACAGAAAAGAAGCTCTCTTCTAGCTCTCCCTTCTCTCTTGGTGCTCCAACTCTCTCCTCCATTGATTTCCAATCATTCCTTGAGAGATTGAGCCTCCAAGCTTGAGAAGAAGCTTCTCCCTCGGATCTTCCGCTCCTACAAGCATTTGGTTTGCGTGGTGGCCGGCGGTTTGAGTTCTTTACTCTTGGAGCTTTGCTCCTAGCCGGCTAGAGGTTGCCCTTGAGCTTGCCTCCTTCGTGTGACAGCCTAGGGAAGTTTGTATCACCCCATATTGCTAATACATAACCTCTCATCTCAAGGGTTCATTCTCTTAACTTGAGACCGAGAAAAGAGCTAGCCTTTGTGGTGAGCTTGAGCCTTGTGTGGCGCACCTCAACAACGTGGACGTAGGCAAGCCTTGGTGGCGAGCTGAACCACGGGTCAAATCTTGTGTCCCCTTGTTATTGTCTCTATACTTTGATATATATTGTTTGCAAGGTGATTTCTAGGGCTTGGACCCGATCTACTCGGTGGGTGTGTTGCTACCACTTTTATGTGGTGCTAGAGGTTCCCTACACCTCTAGGAAGGTTTCTATTCAAGCACAATTTTTATTCTCAGTTTATATTTTGAATTGTACTTTGTTCTGTTCAGGTGGCCAGCAGTGTTGCCCTAGAGAGCAGCAGTGCCGGCCACCTCGGCAGTGCCGGACCCAAGGCCGGCAGTGCCGGACCTATGCTGACAGAAAGTTGTTAAGTGTTTTTAAACATGCCTATTCACCCCCCCTCTAGGCTAACCAGGTCCTTACAAGTGGTATCAGAGCCCGGCTACCTCAGTAAGCACTTCACCGTGCGAGTTAATGGCCGAAGAGGGTAATGTCAAGATGGTTGACCCCAAGAAGGTGGACTTGCACTCCACGGACAGCAGCGAGAGTTTGGACTCGGAAAATTACTTGACCACTCCTGCCATGTCCGCTGGAGAGAGAGCAAGAAGAAAAGAAGATAGAAGATTGAGAAGAGAAGCAAAGGAAAAGCAAAAAAAAGAAGATGCAATCAATGAAGCCAAGAGCTTGAAGCTTGCCGAGAAGCTTCATAGAAGAGAAGTAAGAGCGCTCAAGAAGGAGCTCAAGGCAAAGGAGGAGGAGCTAAAGAAGAGCAAAGAACAAGCCTCTCATGTGGAGGTTGAATCAAGTAGCTCCGACGGTGATGATGATGCATCATACCAAGCCTCTAAGATTGTGAACAAGGATGAAAATAAGAAGAAGGATGATGGCAGCAAGAAATACTCCGCCATATCCTTTGATTATTCATCCATTTCTAAACATGAGCATAAACCTCTATTTCATGTTCCCACCGGTAAGTTGCCTCATTTCGATGGGACCAACTTTGCCAAGTGGAAACACTTGATGAAAGCTTATCTTGTAGGTATTCACCCCGGTGCTTGGGAGATTGTCCACAAAGGATGTGAGCCTTTGGTGGATCCTACAAGCCCCACTACCACCGAGCTCCGTTGCATACAACTAAATGCACAAGCAACTAGTGTGTTGCTAAGTGCATTGGATGGTGATGAGTACAACAAGGTGATGGGCTTGGAAGTTGCCAAGGAAATTTGGGATACTTTGCATCTTGCACATGAGGGTGTAAGTAAAGTGAGGCAGTCCAAGATTGATCTTTACATGGCCAAGCTCAACCGGACTGTGATCAATGAAGGTGAAGGGCCATAAGAGATGTTTGATAAGTTGATGGTGATAGTTGGCAAGATTAGAGGCCTTGGTGGTGAAGAGGTCAATGATCACAAGGTTGTCAAGATCATGCTTGAAGCCTATTCTCCAAGGAATGAGACCGTGGTGACATTGATTAGAGATAAGAAGAAGTTTGAGTACTTCACACCAAGTGATGTGCTTGGAAGAATTATCACATTTAATTTGCAAAGAGAAGAAGCACTTGAGAGGAAGAAGCTTGGAGAAATGCAAGCAAGATTGGAAGGGATGAAGATCAAGGAGGTAGCTCTCAAGGCAGGCAAGAGCACAAGAAGATTAGCCCTTAGCTGTTCTAAAAACAGCAAGCAAGCCTTCTCAAGCAAAGCTCAAGCAACCAAAGCTATCAAGCATCAACCCGAAGCTCCAACATCAAGTGATGGTGAAAGTGAAGATGAGCAAGCTGAGAACATTGATGATATGGCTTTATTCATGAGAAGATTCAACAAGGGCCTAAAGAAGAATGGGTATAAGCTCATAAGAAGAAAGTTTACAAATAAGAAATCAAGAACTTGCTTCAATTGTGGTAGCACCGAGCATTTTATTGCCGATTGCCCAAATGAGAAGAAAGATAAGTTTGGCAAGAGCAAGAGAGAAGACAAGGGTGACCACAAAAAAGGAAAGAGATATGTGGGTGAAGCACACATTGGGCATGAGTGAGACTCAACGGAAGAAACCACAAGTGAAGATGAGGAGATGACAACAATTTCTATTCACAAACCATCCACTTCACCAAGGTTCTTCAACAACATGTCCGATGATGATGAATGCTTCCCTCACACTTGTCTCATGGCAAAGGGTGAGAAGTTAAAACTAAAACCTAAGCCCATAACTTCTCTCCCCAAAGACATCTCTAGTAGTGATTCTAGTGATTGCTCTAGTGATGATGAATCTAGTGATAAAGAAATTAATGAAATAACTAAAAATATGGATGTTAAGATCAAAATCTTCATTGCTAATCTAATGGATGAATTAGGGGCAACCAAGGCTGAGCTAGCATCTAGAGAAAAGACTCTTATCAAGCAAGAGGATCTTTATATTGCTAGTGAGGAAGCTCTTACATTAGAAAGGAGTGAGGTGAGCTCTTTGACTAAGGCCTTGGCCAAAGAACAAGAAGCTCATGCTCTCACTAAGGAGGAGTGTAGTGACCTCAAGGAAAAGCATTGTAGCTTAGTTGAAAAGCATCAAGAGCTTGAGGCACAATACAACCTTCTTTGGGAGAGCAACTCACATCTTCCTAAGGCAAATGATGCCTCTTCTCCATCCACTAGCCAAGGTTGTGGAAAATGTTATAATCTTGATTTGAATGATTATTCCACTAACCTTGCTAACATGGAGGCCATGAAGAAAGAGATAGCAAGGCTCAACAATGTCATCTCAGCTTCTAGCAAGAGTGACAAAAACAAGGTTGAGCCAAAGAAAATTCAATACAAGGATGAAAGACATCCATCAATCAAGGATGGGCTTGGACACACTCAAGGAGGTAAAACCAATGGAAGAAAAACAGTAAAAGGCATTGAGTGTGTTAGGTTTGAGAAGAAGGGAAGCATTGGTGCAGATAAGCCTGCACAGACAGCTACTCTGCTGGACCAGAGGCCGGTAGTGCCGGACCTCAGGCCGGCAATGCCGCGCCCCACTAAAGGGAAGGCTACCAGTGCTTCACCTGATCAAGATCAAGCCCAAGTTCATGCCAAGAGGATGCCCCAGCAAAAGTAGGTTTCTCAGAAACCCAAGGACTCAATCTGGGTGGCCAAAAACAAGTTTGCCTATTAACCAAAGGCAAGGTCACCCCAAGGAAGCTTGTCCTCATGCTACATGTTGAAATGCAATGACCGTGGTAAAGTCATTGCAGAATTTGTGGGTGATGAGAAATATGATAAAAGAATCATGAATATTTGGGTTTCAAAAATTGTTGTGACTAACATGCAAGGCCCCAAGATTGATTGGGGACCTAAATCTAGGAACTAAATTGTTTTGTAGGCATACTCCTCCGGTGGATCAAGTTGGGTGCTTGATAGTGGATGTACAAATCATATGACCGGAGAGAAGAGTATGTTCTCATCTTATTCCCCAACTTCAAATGCAAGTGAGAATATCATCTTCGGTGACAACTCCAAAGAGGAAGTGATTGGACTTGGTAAAGTTACTATTACTCTTGAACATTCCATCTCAAATGTATTATATGTGAATTCGTTGAGTTACAACTTGTTGTCCGTATCATAATTGTGTGAGATGAGCTACAATTGTCTCTTTACGGATAAGGGTGTGGAAGTCTTTAAGAGGGAGGATTCCTCTATTGTCTTTACGGGTCGTTTGAAGGGCAAGCTTTACCTAGTTGATTTCAACAAAAGTAAGGCTAAGCTTGAGACTTGTTTAGTGGTAAAATCTAGCATGAGTTGGTTATGGCATCGCCGTCTAGCTCATGTTGGAATGAGGAACTTGGCCAAACTCCTAAAGATGAACACATGCTTGGACTAATAAATGTTCATTTTGAGAAGGATAGAATTTGTAGCGCTTGCCAAGCCAGAAAGCAAGTAGGTGCACCTCACCCATCAAAGAGCATTGTCTCCACCAAGCAACCATTGGAGCTAATTCACATGGATCTCTTTGGACCGGTGGCCTATATAAGCATTGGCGGTAACAAACATGGTTTAGTTATTGTTGATGACTTTACTCGATTCACTTGGGTGTTTTTCATGTATGATAAGGCACAAGTGCAAGATAAGGTGAAAACCTTCATTAGAAGAGCACAAAGGGAATTCGGCTTCCAAATCAAGAAAGTTCGTAGTGACAATGGAACCGAATTCAAAAACACTCAAGTGGAGGAATTCCTTGATGATGAGGGCATCAAACATGAGTTTTCAGTTCCATACACCCCTCAACAATATGGTGTAGTAGGGAAGAAGAATCGGACACTCATTGACATGGCAAGGACCATGCTAGATGAGTACAAGACTTCGGATATCTTTTGGGCCGAAGACGTCAACACCGCTTGCTATGCCATCAACCGGCTCTATATACACAAAATCTTGAAGAAGACATCATATGAACTTCTAACCGGTAACAAACCAAAGGTGTCTTACTTTAGATTTTTTGGAAGCAAGTGTTTCATACTCAATAAGAAACCCAAAACCTCTAAGTTTGCACCTAAAGTTGATGAAGGTTTTCTTCTTGGTTATGGATCAAATGAGCATGCCTATCGCGTATTCAACAAGACCTTAGGGAAAATTGAAATTGCGATAGATGTGATGTTTGATGAATCTAATGGCTCTCAAATAGAGCAAATTGATCAAGTGATTGTAGGTAATGAGGAACCACCTTGTGAAGCAATCAAGAACATGGCTATTGGGGACATTAGGCCACAAGAAATCTAGGCCACAGAAGTGGAACCTTAAGGTGAAGAAGCTACTGCCCCAAGAGCTGAAGAAAATGAGCCAACAGTGCTCCCTGGTCAGGCCTCTGTGCCTGTGGCCAGCACTACCGGACCAAGCAGACAGGCAGCAACAAGTTACTTTCCAGCAAGCCCGATGAACCTACAACCTATATTTGAAGAGCATGAGTATGATGACCAAGCTGAGCAATAAGAAGCCACAAAATACCCAAGATTGAAGCAAACAATTCAAAGAGATCATCCCGTCGACAATATACTTGGGAGTCTCCGAAAGGGGGTAACTACTCGTTCACATTTGGCAATTTTTTGTCAATTTTACTCTTTTGTCTTCTCTTTGGAACCTCTCAAGGTTGAGCAAGCTCTCGATGATCCGGATTGGGTGATAGCTATGCAAGAAGAGCTAAATAACTTTGAAAGGAACAAAGTGTGGTCATTGGTGGAAAGACCAAATACCAATGTGATTAGAACCAAATGAGTCTTCCGCAACAAGCAAGATGAGCAAGGCGTGGTGACAAGGAACAAGTTAAGATTGGTGGCTCAAGGTTTCACTCAAGTGGAGGGCTTGGACTTTGAAGAGACATATGCACCGGTGGCTAGGCTCGAAGCAATTCGAATGCTTTTGGCCTATGCTGCCCATCATGACTTCAAGCTTCAACAAATGGATGTGAAGAGTGCATTCCTCAATGGCCCTATCTAAGAGTTGGTCTATGCTGAGCAGTCACCGGGTTTTGAAGATCCCAAGTTCCCACATCATGTCTTCAAGCTCCATAAGGCGCTCTATGGGCTTAAGCAAGCACCAAGAGCATGGTATGAACACCTTAAGGAATTTCTACTCAAATAAGGCTTTGAAATAGGCAAAGCAGATCCTACTCTCTTCACTCATAAAGTCAATAATGATATGTTTGTGTGCCAAATATATGTCGATGACATAATATTTGGTAGTACTAACCAATCCTTTTGTGATGAGTTTAGTAGGATCATGACTAAGAGATTTGAGATGTCTATGATGGGTGAGCTAAATTTCTTCCTCGGTTTTCAAACCAAGCAACTCAAGGAAGGGACTTTCTTATGTCAAACCAAGTACACCAATGATATGTTGAGAAAGTTTGACATGGCCAATGCAAAGTCAATCAAGACTCCCATGTCAACCAATGGACATCTTGATCTTGATGAAGGAGGGAAATCCATGGACATAAAGGTATATCACTCCATGATCGGCTCTCTCCTTTACTTATGTGCATCTAGGCCGGACATAATGCTTAGTGTATGCATGTGTGCTAGATTTCAAGCTAACCCGAAAGAGTGCCACTTAGTGGCCGTTAAGAGAATTTTGAGATACCAAGTTTTCACTCCTAACCTTGGCTTATGGTATCCTAAGGGCTCTAAGTTCGATCTACTTGGGTATTCGGATTCCGATTACGCCAGTTGCAAGGTAGACCGAAAAAGCACTTTGGGGACGTGTCAATTTCTTGGACGGTCCCTAGTGTCTTGGAGTTCTAAGAAGAAAAATTGTGTAGCTCTTTCCACCGTCGAGGCCGAGTATGTTGTAGCTGTCGCATGTTGTGTTCAACTACTTTGGATGAGGCAAACCTTAAAAGATTTTGGATATCAATTCACCAAGATACCTCTCTTATGTGATAATGAGAGTGTCATCAAACTCGCAAATAACCCGGTTATTCACTCTAGAACAAAACACATAGACATCCGTCATCACTTCTTGAGAGACCACAAATTAAAAGGAGATATCGCAATTCGTCATGTGAGCACCAAAAAGCAACTAGCCGATATCTTCACCAAACCTCTCGATGAGACAAGGTTTTGTGCTTTGCGTAGTGAGCTGAATATACTTGATTCTCGTAACGTGGTTTGAACTATAGCACACATTTGTTTGTCCACCTAGCGACATAGGCAAAACTTTGAAAATTTCAATTAAGTGTTTCAAAACCAATTTTGAAAGAAACTTGAATGTGTTGGTTATTGTATGATTGTTTATTTGCTTACTGACCAACACATGGCAAGGGGTATGTGTCCACAAGTGCTTAAATATATAGTATAGATGTCGCATAGTACCTCACTGCCTGGCTATGCCAGCAGTGCCGGCAGTGCTGGCCTATAGCCCGGCAGTGCCGTGACTTAAGGGTCCCGAACTGTCGGGCCCAAGTCCCACCTCTCGGGTTTCTCTTTTATTCTCTACCCCAGACCCGAGGGGACTCCATCCCAAGCCTTTTCCCTTCAACAAAAGCACCTCTCTTCTCCTCTCTCAACTCAAAGGAGACCTAGGGAGCCCGGAGGTCCCTCTCCTCTTCTCCGGCAGTGCTGCCCTTCGGAGGTGCGGCCATTGGAGGAGGTGTGGAGGATCTTCCTCCCTGCGTCAAGCTCCATTCAAGCCCGACCTTCATCCTCATCTCTCTTTTTCAAAGGTAATAACAATGAAACCCTAACTTGGCTCGATCTATGCAATGTATGGATTTTGAGATGGGATTTAGGTTGTTAGTAGTTGCATTATGTATGGTGATGTACCTCTAGTAGTTAGATTTGGTCAAAACCAAGATTCCATGGTAGATTGGAAGAGCATGCTTGGGTGCTGTCTGCACCAGGCCAGCAGTGTCGGGCCAAAGGCCGACAGTGCCAGGCTCTGGGCAGCAACACCTATGCACTTGCTCTCCTAATCAACCATAGACTCTTGTTTTTTATTGGATCTTTCCACTAGAGTTTCCAATCACTATTCCTAATACAACAACTTAACCTTCTCTCTTTTAAATGCATAGATGGACGCCGATGGATCAAGTGGTGGTGCTAGAGGAAAGGGGTCAAGGACAAAGGCTCTTACTCCCAGAACTAATGATAGCTTGAATCCCATGCAGAGGATAATTCAAGAGGGGAATTGCAAAGGGCAGGGAGAACAATCAGAGAAGGTGCTTGCCCTAGGACACCTCCAGATTTGGGATTATTCAATGGTTCCTATCTTGTTCATCATGTTGAGGAGGTGTTTATCAGAGAGCCTCAGGACAACCGTGTAAGGCCAAGGGTAAGCTATCAAAATCAGTGGCGGTCAGTCCAAGAGCAAAGGACCATCTATCCTTATGATGTGCCAAAGGACATGGGAGTGGACTATAGGTTTTGGAATGTATTTCACTCTGATTACTATTCCACTGTCCTCTTCCATGTTGCCAAACCCAAGATCATCAAGATGAAGTATGTAGATTGGGAGCACTTGGAAAACAAGAAAGACCCTGTATTTGACAGAGTCATTGATCAGTGTAGGGAGCTTGGCATGTATCACTGGATGAGATTCCAGAATGATTGGAACACTGAGATAATTCACCAGTTCTATGCCACTTACTATCTTGACAGGGAGAACATGGTGATGTATTGGATGACAGAGGGTATGCACTATAAGCTTGATTATGTAACTTTTGCCCGTCTTCTTGGATTTAGAGAAGATGACAGAAACTGCATGAACATCCATGATGAGAGAGGCTTGATCAATGAAGAGATCTCTCAACTTTATATTGAGCCTGAGTATGCAGATGGTCTTGTGAAGGGGTTGAGGAGCAAGTACTATATCTTGAACAACCTCTTTAGGACCACTCTCTATCCAAGGTGGGATCTGCTTCAAACCTCTATGCCACATCCAAGAATGTGCTAAGGAGGATGAGAGGTGGAGCACCACCCTTTTTAGTGGCTCGTTTTCTATGGGATGAGATATGCATTGCAGCTGAGGATGCTAGAAAGGGACTCCCTTATGCCCCCTACCTGATGTTTATCATTGAGAGAGTGACAGGCTGAATCTACAGCAGGGACACAGTCCATGAGCCTTACAGAGCAGAGAAGGCAGTTTACTCCACTGTTGTTCAGGAGGTGGTGACTCCTCCCAGAGACAACACTAGGGCAGCAGCTCCAGATCGCCCTGAGTCCTCCAGAGCAGTAGCTACCAGAGGCAGGAAGAAGGGTAAGCTTGGTAGAATTCTGAAGAAGATTTTTGCTGGTATCTGCAATGCAAATGATCATGCTTACCAGACTAGACTTGAGATCAGACAGCTCAGACAGGAGCAGGGCCTCAGGCAGATACCTCCATCTACACCTCCACCAGAGCTCAGTGAGGAGTCTACCTATAATGAGAATGATGATGAGGAGGAGGAGGAGGATGAGGAGAAGGAGATTCAGCAGCCGCAGACTCGGAGGTGCAGTAAGCGTGCCTCAGCTCCTAGTGTTCACTTCACAGCCCCTGATGATGATGGTGATGAAGATGAAGATGAAGATGAAGATGATGATGAAGATGACCAGATGGATGAGGATAGAGACAAGTTTATATTCTTTTTGCTATGTTCTTTTCTCCTTTTTGGTGACTTGTTGTCAAAGGGGAAGAATTACTAAGTGAAGGGGGTACAACAATCTTCGATGGTCATGGAGGAGCAGCAACTGCTAGTTATCTTAGTATTAGTGTGTGAGATGAGAGAGCAACATAAAAATATATTTTATTGTAATATTGTCACTTAAGTACTTGATTTGTGTCATTTGTAGATATATACTCTCTCATATATATCATTCTTGTCTTAGTATACTTTTAGCTTTTATTTATATCTTGTTGTGTGGTCGTGTGCTAGCTTCCGCAGCCTTGCTGTTGGTAGCTAGGCCGGCAGTGTCGGGCTGCTTTCAACAACAAGCACTCTGAATGTGCTTAAGACATGTTGTATCATCACGTATATTCTTGTGACACCTCTTTCAGCACCCCACAACAACCATGGATGTAGGGGGGGCCCTATTTCACTCCAATGTGTGAATTTTGGCCTTTCATGCCAAATTGGAAATTCAAATTCCTATTCACATATTTAGGGGGAGCTCCTACACCCATAACTTGCATTGTCTCAGATTATTACTTCACTTTTGTAAGCTCTAAGTGTGTTGTCATCAATCACCAAAAAGAGGAGATTGAAAGTGCAATCAAGCCTTAAGTGAGTTTTGGTGACATGACAACACAATTAGAGAACTAATGAGACTTTACAAGTATGACAAGCAGGTTAAATGAAAGGAGGTTGATGAATAGGTTGGCGGACCCCTCCAATTACAAAAGTGCATGGCAACAAGCTCAAAGGGTGTTTAATTCGTTTTATATTTCGAAATTGAGTTTAGGTATACCGTACTATTAAGAGGGATTCAACACACATGCCAACAAGTGAACCAAATGTTATATCTATCCAAATATATCACACCTCCACATACATAGTGGGCAAAAAAGCCAGCTATTCCAAGATCCAACCTTTGTTGTTTCTGCCAGGCCGGCAGTGCCGTGACTTGATCTGCCTGTTGGACAGTGGAGGAGTATTTCTTACCCCCTCACTCACCCCCAACGGCTAGTTCTGCGATTCACACATTCTAACTTCGCAAGAACAGAAAAGAAGTTCTCTTCTAGCTCTCCCTTTTCCCTTGGTGCTCCAACTCTCTCCTCCATTGATTTCTAATCATTCCTTGAGAGATTGAGCCTCCAAGCTTGAGAAGAAGCTTCTCCCTCGGATCTTCAACTCTTATAAGTATTTGGTTTGCGTGGTGGCCAGCGGTTTGAGTTCTTTACTCTTGGAGCTTTGCTCCTAGCCGGCTAGAGGTTGCCCTTGAGCTTGCCTCCTTCGTGTGACAGCCTAGGGAAGTTTGTATCACCCCATATTGATAATACATAACCTCTCATCTCAAGGGTTCATTCTCTTGACTTGAGACCGAAGAAAGAGCTAGCCTTTGTGGTGAGCTTGAGCCTTGTGTGGCGCACCTCAACAACGTGGACGTAGGCAAGCCTTGGTGGCGAGCTGAACCACGGGTCAAATCTTGTGTCCCCTTGTTATTGTCTCTATACTTTGATATATATTGTTTGCAAGGTGATTTCTAGAGTTTGGACCCGATCTACTCGGTGGGTGTGTTGCTACCACTTTCATGTGGTGCTAGAGGTTCCCTACACCTCTAGGAAGGTTTCTATTCAAGCACAATTTCTATTCTCAGTTTACATTTTGAATTGTACTTAGTTCTGTTCAGGTGACCAGCAGTGCTGCCCCAGAGAGCAGCAGTGCCGGCTACCGCGACAGTGTCGGACCCAAGGCCGGCAGTGCTGGACCTGTGCTGACAGAAAGTTGTTAAGTGTTTTTAAACAGGTCTATTCACCCTCCTCTAGGCTAATCAGGTCCTTACATCGGGGTGTACATCTGAGTATCCCGTGTGCCCCGTGCGGTGGGAAGGGGTTGTGGGACCGTACTGGGCCGCTCGAACGTCTGTTCTACGGTAGAACGATCGTTCGGCAGCACGTCTCTTAATCTAGACAGAAATGCGTGAACGAGACCTAAGCCGAAACCTGAAGAGCTGGTTGGTGAGCGCGCTGGGCCGGCCGGGCCGGGCGTCGATCTCCATCTTCTTCTTTTTTTGTTTGTATGGGACGGCGACGCGACGCAGACATGAATTGATTAGCTTGCTCCCTCCCGACGAGTACGTACAGGCTGAGGGGATTGATGTAGTATAACGAGTACTACGAGTACGACGTGCTCGCCATAAATCAAGAGGCTCCTGTCCCGTACGTGCGTCGGTCGATCGATCCTGTGCCGGCCTGCCTGCCTGCCTGCACCATGCATATGCATGCATGGCTGGCGCCTGAGCCTGCGCAGTTCTGTTCAGGCGGCGGCATGCCTCCTCTCGCCTGTGAATGAAACTTGAAAAGACAAGGCCGGATTTGGACGGACGCTGTTTGAGGTTGCAGTCTTGTCTTGCAGAGCGAAAGACAAAAGATCTTTTGTTCCACGATCCAGTTTACCACCGGAGGCACGCATAGTAAAACTATAGTGTTGTGTTGGTGTTGAGCAGCCCAGTAAAGAGCGGAGCACGGTGGAAGTGGACGAGGACGATCGACGACCTCTCTCGCCGAGAATTGAGGCACCAGGCACGCCCCCTTTTCAAAATTTGAAAGCGATGGAACGCTATTCATTCATTCATTCAGCCAGCTCTGCAGCTCCCTGCAGTACTTGAAGTCGTAGTGGTTGCGAGCCGCAAGCAAAGCAAGCGGGCGTCAGCTGGATTGGATTGGATTGGATCCGGGAGTGGCGGCCTGGGCTGGGCCTGTCCTAGCCCATTGAATGCGAGCGAGCCAGCGAGAGAGCGTCTGAAGATGCGATGCGCGGCTCCGGCCTTCCCCACCCCCCAAGTTGCATTGAAACAGCATGCTCCAAATGCAGCGGGTACGCACGTACCCTCTTTAAAACCGGACCAACGACTCTCTCCAACCACTGGGGCCCGTATCGCACGTACGAGTGAGTACTCACTCCTACTCCTACTACACGCGAATCTTGCTCCAAAACATGGGAGGCTGAGCTGCACTCCAGTCTCCACGGCGCTGTTGGCTGTTGGCCTGTTGCGGGGGTAGGAAAGAAAGAAGGAAGGAAGCTGTAAAAGGAAAAAAAAAAACTGTGGGTGGCCGAGCAAAAAACTGTAAAAGGCTACAGTAGGAGTGGCTAGCCGACCGTGGCTGTACGTACCACTGAAGATATGCTCCAGACGCAACCTCTGCCGATGCTAGTACTAGTCCGTACGGCATCATGCCTTTTGGCACGACGACATCCAATCCGTCCGTCCAGTCCAGTCAGTGAGGGAGAAGAGAATCTCACACAAGCCGACCGATGCCGAGGCGGGCCCGAGGACGAGGAGGGTGGCAGTGGGAGTGGCAGGGCAGCAGCACAAGTCTGAACGTGCCCGGCGCCGCAACTGGTCCATACTGCCACTGCCAGGCAGGGTGGCAACCAATGCGAGTGATCTCCGCGAGGCAGGGGGCCACGGCCCACGGGGATATCTGCTGCAGCCGCCGTAGCATGCATGCCAAACCCGCCGAAACGAGCGGCCGGTACTACTACGTGGACACGGGATCGGATGCTACCGTTACCCCGGTAGCCCGTTGGCTCAGCTTCTTCGAGCGCACAACAAGGAGGAGGAATTCGACGTGAATCACTACATTTTAAATAAAATGCGTACAAAGCAGACACAAAATCAAGAGCTTGAGCTTGCTTGTTTTCTACTCCGTATGTGAATCAGAGCGCAGACTTCTGCGTATACGTGCATATGCTAGCTATACATCACGACTACGAGCAGCAACAAGGACACCAGCAGGATTTTATCCATATGAATGGTAGTATGTAATTGGTAAATGATCACTTGTAAAGTTATCCTTCTAGTAGGGTACTAAAATTCTTTTGGTTGTTTACTAGGTAATAAATAATTAAATATGTTACGTTGTTAGATATCTTTGAAGATAGTATCTCATATCTCAGCTCTCATTCTAGATTTTTCGTTTTCGGATTATGTGACCTTCAAATCTTTTGGGATTTTGATTACACCACCAATAGTGAATCTAGTATTACATTTGCCATTTAGGGAATAGTCTAATAATGTTCAGTATCATCAATGTTCTTGTACCTTTTATTGTATTTGTAACCCACAAGTGTCCTCTTGGATTTGAGCTCCACAATATACAAGATTTAGTTTACTCACTTATGGTTTATAACATCAGGTTCCTTTTCTTTAATTAATTTTTCAGAAGTTTGGCATGTGTTTTGCTTTGTGCTTCACAAGAGCTATGTCAAACTATTGTTAGATTTAGTGTAACTCTATTCATGTTTCAAGATACAAGGAATGTTTTCTCTTGTAAGATCGTTATACTTTTGTGGATAAAATGTCCTGCAGAGTATGCAAGCACCTATTTTTGCTTACGCTCGTTGTTCTGCTGGGCTTTGTGTGGCCACAAGCTGGAGGCGTGCTGGGTGCTGTGTGCTGCGTGCGGACGCGGATGCGAGATGCAACAGGGCGGAAGGAGACAGCTAATAAGAAAGCAGGGCAGCAGGCTGCGCAACAAGCGTGTATCCAAAAACATTTATTTAGGAAAAAGTCCATTTTTCTCACTTAACTTTTCTGAAATTTTGTTTTCCCTAAACTCAAAAACCAACCAAACCACCTTCTTCAACTAATGAAATCATGCATTTTACCACCTCCGTCCCCTAAAAAATGCAATTCTCGCTTTTCGAGAAGTCAAACGGTTTGAACTTTGACTAATTTTATATAAAAAAGTACAAACATTCATGGTATGAAATAAGTATCACTAGATTAGTTATAGAATATATTTTCATAATAAAATTATTTGGAGACATAAATATTAATAGTATTTAATATACAGTTGGTCAAACATGAGCTCTGTTGACCGACACGAATCCCGTAGTTGCATCTATTCCCGGAACGGAGGTAGTACCTCTTATCCCGGTTATAAGTGGTTTTTGTCTTTTTATTTGCTATCATTTCGGTTGAATATTTAAAAATTCATAGTAAATAAAAAAATATAAAATATAAAAATAAAATTTTGTTGGAATCAACATGAGTAGATATACAGAGTAAACATATAATTTGATATATTTTAGTATATATTTTTTTATTTAGATTTAGCTCTATTCTTTTCTGTAATTAATTTGAATAATTCATAACTGCAAATTCTATGATCCATATTTTATGAAAATTTTATGGTGAACTATTTATTATATGCTTGAACTACAGTAAAAATTTCAAACTAATTGGATTATATATAAATTAGTTATTGATTTATTTTAATTTAAAAGGCATAAAAATAAATAAATCTACAACTAATTTATATATGATTTAATGAGTATGAAATTTTTACTTAAGTTCAATCATACAATAAATAGGCCAACATAAAAATTTCACAACAATTAGAACATAGAAACTACAGTTATTAATTATTCAAATTAATTACAAAAAATAATATATCTAAATCTAAAACAAAAAAAAACTAAAGCATAACATATTATATTTTTACTATGTAGATCTGACTCTTTCGCCCATTGTCCAAGATTCCCTAGGATTGGCTTTGGGCTTTTCCTGCGCAGCTTAGGTGGAAGGTGAAGTTCAACAAAATTAGATTTTCCATTTTATGATTTACTATGATATTTTAAAGATCAGTCAAAATAAAAATAAAAAACAAAAGGACAAAACCGTCTTCAAACTTGCTTATAATAGGGCAGGGCAGGGAGGTAAAATGCACGATTTCAAAAGTTAAGAGAGATGGTTTGTCTGGTTTTGAAGTTCAAGGAAGAAAACTAGACTTTCGTAAAAGTTGAGGAGAAAAAATGGACTTTTTTTCAAACATTTATAACTGCAGGAGCCTTTGCTACCTCCACGCAGGCCCACGAGCTATGGCCTCCATAGACCTCAGGTGCGCCTCCGCCAAGTCCGACGGCTCCCACCCACCTGGCCACCCGGTGGTGTCTGTGCGCCAACGATTGTGTCGCGACACTCTAATCCGATCCCATCCAGTTACTCTGCCGCGTCGCTCCTCCATCAGCCCAGCCTGACACTATCCAACAACGTGCTCATGTCCGTGCATAGGCGCGGGCGTATCGACTAGAACCAAGGATGCGGAGCCGCTGAGGCACGCAAGTGGGCTATGTGGGCATTTATATTTAACCATCATAAACTTTAAATAAATCTATAAATAATTCAATATATGAGTAAGGAACTTTAATTGTAGTTTAAGCATACAATAATTAGGTTATCATAAAAATTTCAAGACAAAAAAGCATTTATGAATTATTCTAATTAATTAAAAAAATAGATCTAAATCTAGATCAAACACTTTGTATTAAAGAAGACGCGGTCCCAACAGAACAGCGCCGTCGGCCAGATACTACAAATGCAATCAGTGACGGAGGGAGGGGAATGAGGGGGCCTAGCCTCCCCCAATATGTTACAAATTCCATATTAAGTACCTAAATATATGGCAATTATTAGCTCTGGTAAAGGTTGTAGCCCCTCCTAATTTGAAGCCTGCCTCCCCTATACTGAATTCCTGGATGCACTATACTGAATTCCTATACTGAATTCCTGGATCCACACGTGAGTGCAATCAATCTACTGCTACATGGAGTGGAGCGGCCAAGATTCTTGTTCTGTTATCTGTGCTTGACTGCTCAAAATCAAATGTGCAGACATTTGTATCAACACGTGAGTGTAATCAATCTACTGCTACATGGAGTGGAGCGGCCAATATTCTTGTTCTGTTATCTGTGCTTGACTGCTCAAAATCAAATGTGCAGACATTTGTATCAATCAACCTATACTTCATTATTACACAATATTATTAAAGAGCCAAGAAATTGAAAATACCACTGTCTACTAGATATATTTGTATCCACGGACGACCACCCACGGAATGACACCCCATGAACAAGGTACACGGAATGACATCTCATGAACAATGTAGCTTTTCTTCTTCTGTTGAAAGACATCCAACGTAGTTAGAGTGCGCATTGTTAGAGTGCGCAGCGGAATTCGGCCCAGCTCACTATACCCACGAGCCGGCGCCCCTCGGGCCCAGGTCCACAGGAGCCCACAACATATCAGGTCTTAGACCTAACTCAACCTAAAAGACTACCTGATAGGTGAGGGTTGCCCCGTATTATATGTTGTGCTCCTCTACCATCAATTACCGATGTGGGACTAAACCCAACAATCTCTCACGTCACACATCGGACCCAACTCTTCCATCACACTACACCATGTGATCTCCGGAAGACGTTATCCAAGCCCCGAGTCCAACACTCATCACACAAACCTGTGTGACCTTCGAGACGTTAATGGGCTCCCCCCCGTCACATGTCACCCTGAGATTTTCTAGGTTTTCCGACCATGGGCTCTGATACCACTTGTTAAAGTGCGCAGCGGCACACAAACCCGTGTGACCTCCGAGACGTTAACGGGCTCCCCCGTCACATGTGACCCTGAGATTTTCTAGGTTTTCCGACCATGGGCTCTGATACCACTTGTTAGAGTGCGCAGCGGAATTCGGCCCAGCTCGCTATACCCACGGAGCCGGCCCCCCTCGGGCCCAGGTCCACCGGAGCCCACAACATATCAGGCCTTAGGCCTAACTCAACCCAAAAGACTAGCCTGATAGGTGAGGGTTGCCCCCACCTTATATGTTGCGCTCCCCCACCATCAATTATCGATGTGGGACTAAACCCAACACACGTGACATAGGTAGATGCCAACGCCATCCTTTGTTAACTGGACGTCTCAGTGGAGGATGGTGTATCCTTTGTTAACTGGACGTCTCAGTAGAGAATGATATAACATCGTGAGCTCACGCTCACCGCATATTCATAGGCCAGGCTACTTGAATAAGGGAATCGCCCTGAAAAGCCCGCCTTGGCTATGATCATGGGAGGGTTGCCTACAAATATATAAAGGAATGATAAGTTCAAACTAATTAACCCTTAGGCCCGGTTTGGTTCCACTATCTGATACTCCCCCGTCCTAAAATATTTACCATTTTTCTTCCTGAGAAAAAAAACTTCAACTAATTTTATATTAAAAATATTAAATTTAAGATATATAATTAATATCATTAGATAGATCGTTGAATCTATTTTTACAATAGATTTATTAGAGATTAAAATATTAACACGTATAGACTGTACATGCCCCTAGCGAGTTAGTGTGATAGGAAAATTTGAGATCACGTACTATTCAGGGTGTTCCAACCCGTGGGTTTCTGTACCGCAGAGACGACGGCCAACCACGCTAGCAGCATGAGCGATAGAAGAGATGGAACGTAGTAGATGAACATTGGGCCACTCCTCGTTGGCCCTATGTAGGTGCAGAGTCAGAAGATTAATTCTTTAATATTATGAAAGTCGGTAATTTATATAAATTTTAAACATTTCAGTGTAATTTTCACTTCCATAGGGGCTTATGCCCCTAACCAATCCACTGCCCCTGCCCCTGGCCCCATGCATTGACAATCGTCTTCCTTACATTAAGATTAATTAACAGATTCAAAATCGAGTGTGTGTATGTGATTTTTTCGGGTGGTGAAATGCAAAACCGAGGGAGAGAGCAACAGTTAGTAAAGAATAATGTAAAAAAACATACGTACACAAGTGGAAGAACAATAACGACTTACCATGACCAAGCGTCGCTTGCAGCGATTGATCGATCGATCTAGCTAGGAGTCACAACATTGAGGAGTGGGTGAGGAGTTAATCTACTTTAAGTGTCTCTCAACTTCTTTGACACTTAGACCTAGATGAATCTACATCTCTGTCGCCATACTTTGAGATCCAAAATGATATCCATCTTGGGGGCTAGGAAATCCATTGGTTGTCCATTCATTCATCGTTATCATGATCTAATACTTTAATGCAAAATACACATTAGTCTAATAACCTTGCATTATCGTTAATCACCGAAACCATGGGGCCTGGATGCTTTCAAAGGCGTCGCAGCAACCGCACGCTAGCTCCACGGCGGCGAGCGTCGCGGGCAGCGGAGCGGAGCGAAGCACATGGCCTGCGACCGTGGCGGCGGTAGAGCTCGCAGCCCGCGCATGGCCGAGTCGTCACACCCGTGGCTAGGCTCGCCGCGCGTGCCAACCCGTAGCCGGCGGAGCTGCGCTCGCAGCGACGGAGGCCACGCTCCCGCTCGAGGCGCATGACGGTGCAGACGACAGACGCAACGGAGTCGCGGCGCGGCGGAAGAGGCGTGCTGCTTCCTCCATGAAACGCACGAGGTTCTCAGTGCGGGTTTCGTTTGGGTTTCACGGTGTTGGAAACGCCGCCCAGGTAGTGTCGTGGTGATGAAACGATCTCAATCTCTTTTCTCCTCGTTTCATGCAAAAACACTCAAACTGCTGATGTGACACCCTATTTAATGTGCATGACACCCCATAAAACCTCCACTAAACTGGTCTAACGTATTGTAGCATGAACCTATTTAAATATGCATGTCATTCATTGTTACCAAATCATGTTGTGGTATGAAAAACATACAATCAATCCTTGCCTATTGATGCTACCTAAACATTCAATAATCAATCCCTGCCTATCGTGGTCCTAAGCATTCAATAATTAACCCCTCCCTAAAAATTCAATCAATTCTGCTTATTGATGCTACTATGCTCAATGACATCTCTCTATTTAAACACCCCCCTAGCTATCTATTTGTTCATCATCATTCCTAACTACTAGTATCCAGTAACCAAGCTTGCAAAATAAACTCAAAAGGAACTTTGTCGCCACAAATCCCATTTGCCATGAGGACTATCGGCTTCCTCCTCCTCATCACCATCGTTTATGCCATTTCCATGTTTGCAACCTGAGATGATCTATGGAAGCGAATACCAAATATTAATGACCCAAATATCCAAGGGCTCGGCCAGTGTGCAGTTACTGAACACGACAGACAAGCAGATGACCATTCTATGTTCATTAGCGTGGTGGGTGGCACACAACAAGGGAGAATAAATATAAGCTTTTGATCAAAGCAAGAGAGCGCGAGCCCAAATGTTTCATCGCTGTGGTGTTTAGCTCTGATTTGGACAAGCCCCAAAATTGCAGGCTTATCTCATTTGACTCATGTAATACTGTTCACTGAGATTATTCATGCCATCCTTAGTAATAAACAAGCAATTTATTTGAATATGTTGTCGCCCCGACATTTATGGTTCTGATTTGATTATATGAAATAAAGTAACTCCAGTAATTCACTGTACTGATGAAAGGACCTCACAATTTACTTTACAATTAGACTGATGAAAACAAGAGATACAACAACAATAGAATTTGGAGGAGTCACCACCAAGAGAAAGGTAACTCTGAGACACCCACAAAGAAAGGGACCACCTTGAGAAATGGGATATTAATACGCCTATTCAGGGGCGAGCCTAGGCCTAGTGCCAGTAGGGTCATGGCCCTAGTCGTGGCCCATATTTTTTAGGAGCAACTCTTCATCATATAATTCAAAATTTTCTCTGTATTTACAAATATTATTTGAGAGTATTTGTTTTCTGTAACATATGTACATACATATGATCCTATATAGACTATAATTTAGTATCTAGCTCTTGGATTGTGGCTGCTATGATTTGACCGTTAGGATTTAGCCCTAATCTTGCTCAAATCCTGAGTCCGCCACCACGCCTATCTAGACAAAACCAAGTAGACGAGCTCATCTTTGAGTGATGATGTTGCAGCCTACGATGCTAAGCGACTAGTGGACACCTCTATTCCGTAGGTAGCCCTTGGCACCAAGACACAATCGGGCACACTGCAGTTGTGCGGCAACCATAGCCTCGCTAGCCAGAAGGCACATGCCGAACCTACCACTACCAGTGACCACTAGCCAAGAGAAGGCCACTACCTCGCCAGTCAGAAAAAGTCAGGGCCCAACACCTAGAAGCACACAATTTCCAACCTCCAATTATGGACGAGGGTATCATGGGTCTTGTTTAGTTCCTCAAATTCAACTCCAAATTTCACTATACAAAAAGAAGATTCTCCATCACATCGAAATGTCGACCTATGTATAGAGTACTAAATATAGATGAAATTAAAAACTAATTGTACAGTTTTGTTGTACTTTATGAGACGAACATTTTAAGTCTAATTAATCAATTTTTGGACAATTATTAGCACTAAAAACAAAAGTGCTACAGTGCTCCGGAGGAGCACTATGCCGATTCGGCGCCACCCGAATCGGGCAACTAAACACGCCCATGGACGAGCTGGCACCGTGACGATCCTGTACCTGAATTGGTTTAGTCATAGGTTCCCTACATCCAATTAACTAGGAGAGCTTTATGCTTGTGCATCGAGAGCTTTACGCTTGTGTGCTACGTGCAGGGGTTTGCCGGGGCGCGGCGATGCTGTCACTGTGGGGCGCAGGAGCCACGGATCACCGTGCGCGAGCGATCGTCGCCTGACCGCGGGACTGGATGGCGTGATTGGCTGGTTGCTCGATTCCGAGGGGCGCGCCGCGATCTCCTCTGCCAATGGCCGCTCCCATGCGGTTGGTCCGCTTGGCACTTGGCAGTAGCGCGTCCTTCTCCCTGCGGTCGGCCCTGGCTGCAGTGCGCGGGGTTCGCCATCTTGTGCATGAACTGTCACGAGCCTCCGTACGACTAGAGCGGAAGGCAACCGGCGACGATGAGGATGCGCGTGCGCGCACCGGCGGCCGCAGGCCACGGCGAAAACGACAGCGCGAGTGAGCGTGAGATTACTAACAGCGAGACGAGACGGCCAGCGATGGCCGCGTGCGCGGCGAGCGTATCAACGTCATGGTGTGCTCTCGATGTTCCTCGACCCTGCGAGCCGCAAGCCGTGTGGGCGTGTGGGAGACAGGGAGTTCGTGTGCGCGCCACACGTTAGCCTGCTAGAGAGATGAGACACAGGAGTGTGCTAGGACTATTACGAGGAGCTAGAGGCCCTCGGGCTATGTGCGGTTCGTCTGATTGTTTTTGCAGCTCATAAGTCGAGTGATATTAAGCTGATAAACCAAAATAGTTTTTGGTTCTTTGTCGCTTCCAGAGATATGGGTAACACAAGTTAAACGCATGGATTTTTCACGGTATCTAATGGCAATGGCAACCAAGAAAGAGAAAATTAGAATACTAGGCTTAGAAGTTATAACTTTTTTTACTTCAAAAAGTATAGAATTCGTACTGATGTCACTAATTTGGATTTTAGCGTAGGACTGTTGCTTGTTTCTTGTTTGGCTCAACAAAACAGTTGAATGTATTCAATTTAGTGAAGAACATGAGGGGCGAGGTGCTGGCGGCCACCACGATCGGTAGCTAGCATCCCCCACATTTGTGTGCTAAAAACATGTTCTCTGACCCTGCAAACATTGATTCTCCATTCTTCTACATACTACAGTTCGGATGCTTTATAAACATTGACCCTGCAAACATAGATTCTCCATTCTTCTATAGACTACCGTTCGGATGCTTTATAAACGTACAGTGCAATCTTACCACCATACTGATTACATACATTTAAAAAGGAGCTGATACACCAATTGTTTTATGTACTTACACATACCTATATACTCAAATTACAGATACACACAGTGGTGAAGCTAGAAAAAATTTGAGGGAGGGTGCACTTATCTTGTGGGTGCACATACATAGACATATGTCATGGGGGTGCCAATATGGTGAAAATTTGATTAATATAACTATTTTTTTAATTTTAGGGGTGCATAGGCACCCCCTAGTCACAACAGAGCTTCGCCCCTGCATACACATCCAAAATAATTGTCTGGCAACACCACGTGCGAAAGGTACTAGTAGTTGAATAAAATCGGTAAACGCAATTAAAATCCAACAGGTCCTCTTGGCAAGTGAGGCAGATCTGGCTACCTGAGGCAGGGGCGGTAATGCGATCTCATCGTCTGTCAACAGGTGCAAATCCATCCTTGGTTGCCTCCATGCAGTATCGTTGTTGACGTATTTCACGAGACCACCAGGACGCAACGGGGTCATGTACTTCCCATGTTTCTGCAAATGTTGACTGCAAAAACCACGACACTGGTGCCCGGGCGGTGCAATCTGCTTGTAGGCTCCGTTGACATCGTACACGAGGTCGTACTTGGTTTCCTGCTTGAACTTCATCAGTACTGAGCTGTTGTAGGAATAGATCAGAACTCTCTGCTGGGCAGTCTACTAGTTGTTGTAACCAGCATCTTCAAGGGCTTTGGTAATTGCATCCAACAGGTGAAGATCAACCTTCTCAGGTGTACCATAAACATGCCGGAAACACGGACACAACACAAGCAGGAGATTTTTTTTTTTTTTTTACTTGACACACAGAACAATAAAGAGATAGATAGATCACCAACACCAATGAAAAGTCTGAAATTCTCACCTGAATGGATGGTGATCATGATCCCAAATAGATCCTTCCCTTTTGCAAAGTCAAGAGTGTCAAATAACCTCGTGAAGTTTCCCACTGTCGCGAATCTCGGATTTCTGTAGAAATTGGAGCTGCTAAACGGGGATGATATTTTAGCTGGTGACTTCACAGATCTAGCGTTAATGATAGGATTAATTTTTTAATTTTAGAGAAGCTGACAATTTATTTAAATTTTAAAAATTGAAGTATAAATTTCACTTGCATAGGGGGCCTCTGCCCCTACCCGCCCCCTGTCTCTACCCCTGGCCCCATGCATTGACAATCAACTTACCTGCATTAAGATTAATTAGCAGATTAAAAATCAAGAGTTTGTATGTGATCTTTTTAGGGTGGTGGAACGTAAAACTGAGGGAGGGAGCAACAGTTAGTAAAGAATAATGTAAAAAAACAGACGTACACATCTGGAGAACAATAACGACTTATCGCGACCAAGCGTCGCTTGCAACCGATTGATCGATCCATCTAGCTAGGAGTCACAACATTGCGGAGTGTGTGAGGAGCTAGAGAAGCCGGACATGTAAGGCGAGGCAAACAAAACGAGATATATGTAAGAAAACAGCGCACATACATATATTAATATCACTCGATATGTAGTGTATTAATCATACACTATGAGAGTAGCATTGCAGGCAAGGTGGTTCGCGGTTGTCTACAATCCGCACCCGCCGCGAGAGTTCAGTTATTGTGAGTTTTGCGGCATGTTCTTGTGTGTATTTATTTACACGTCCAGCCTTATTTGGATGTGTAGATTTTAGCTTCGCTCCGCACAATGCAGCAATGGTGGATCCCCCCCCCCCCCCCACCCCACCCCCGTCTCACTCGATTTTTTCTAAAGACAACAACGATTCAATCCACAAGCAAGTAATTAAGGCTATGTGAGAGAAACAAGCAACTCAGGGTTATTCATGGTTGCTTTGTGATCTTGCCATCACCACCGGCCAATTATGTGGCATGCATGCTCTTCGGCATCCGTATGCATGCGCTCTCTCCATGCTAGCCCCGTGCTCTCCGGCTATCAAGTCTGTATCAAGTCTGGTTATCTACTTCTGTAGCCATGGAGAAAAAAAAACACGAGAGCTGGTGTGGCGCAAGCGCAAGCATGCCGATTTGTATTATTAGCTTGTTGGTTGATGTCTAAAAGCAGAGAAAACCGGACATAGCTAAAATATTTAAATACATAATCTTATGACTCACACATGAGTAACCATGTTTTAGCCTGTTGGCAGATGACTGAAAAGTTAAAATAAATAAAGTATATTTTGCCTGTTGGCTAATGAATGATGGCATATGCAATGTATTCATGCCCAAGGATTGGGAACTTATACTAGTGCGTAAGTTACAAAATCAGTTTTTTCTCATCATTTCCGTCATTCAATCAATCATGTCTGAATGTAAAATGCAGACTACAGAAATGCACAGAAACTCAATAGAGACTGAAAGTGAGATATGTAGGTTGTATTATAAATCATAGTATCTTCTTGTTTATATCCATACTAGAAATTTTACAGTATGTCTTCCTTTACAAAAATATCAATAATGATACCTTAAATACTTTTTGTGCCTTTATGGACTTAAATTTTTTACCTGTTGGCATTTTCTAGTGTCATTATCTAGGACCTAAATCATAGGTAGAGATGCTAGGAAATACCAACATTGCGTTAATTAGTAATAACGTTAAAAAAATGCTAACAACCATTTCTAACACCGTTGTCGAGAAAGGTATAGGTCAAAAGAATCTAGTAGGACATGATCATGATAATATACATTATGGTAGCTATTGATCATGCAGGCTCACGTTGCTTGTTTTCTCGTTTTCTAAATAGTAGGATAGTGTATGACCGGTTTCGTCTTGCCAGAAAAAACTACATAAAAAATCCGGAGGCACTCCTAAGAAAGCCGGACTCGTACCGCTTTTTCTTGTGCTACTCCTCCAACAAACAAACCAGTCACCCCAATATCTTCCGCTACCTATGCTATGGCCTAAAAGACACTTTGTAAGTTCTCAGTCCCCATTGTTGCTGACGTGAATGCGAGATGTGCACTGATTTTTTTTGGCTTCATGTTCTCCACACTAAAAATTGGCGAATTTTGTAGCACATGGTGCTTCTTCTTTAGCCTCCCCTGTCTTCTTGCAGTCTTGCCTGCAATTTAATTGTAAAAACGTTGTTTAACTGATAACTTGATTTTTTTTAAAAAAAAAATATGACGGTGACACACGCTCTACTATCATAGTAAGACCATGTTTGGCAGGGCTCCAAACAGTTTTAGCTTTTTTAAAGTATTCACTATTTATATACTATTCACAGGAACATTTTGTATCTCTCGTCTCTCCTCGTATCATAGAGTAAGTGAGAGCAAAGAAAGCTAAAAAAAACTGTTTTCTCGGGTAATAGAAGGAGAGATTAGAGATAAAAACAGAATGTCTGATAGAAGCTAGAAGAGTAGAAGCCCTATCGAACGCCCTAAAGCAGGAAGCACCCTCTATCACAGTTATTCACAATGCAACCAGCGCCATTACAGCGCCGAGAGCCGCGGTGGCCGCATAGCAGGCGAACCGACCGTCGTCGCCTCGGCACGCCGAGACTGGGGCGTCCGCCACTCCCGGCGACCCGTACTGCCCCTTTACGACCGGCTCTGGCTCCGTCACGGGCTCCGCGGCGTCCCCGTTGCTCGGCGGTGGCGCGGCGGGCACGTCTGGGACCGCGGCGACGGGCGGCTGGGCGCGGAAGAGCGTGTCCGGGAGCAGCACCCGGTCGAGCTCGTAGATCGCCATGGGAGCGTCCACGGACACGCTGCCGACGAGCTTGGCGACGGCCCAAGTGGAGTGCACGTGGACGGCGCCCGCGTCGAACGTCACGTCCACCGTGTACAGCCCGCCGGCGAGCGTCGTCACCGGCCTGGTCTGGCTCAGCCGCTCGAAGTCCGCCAGCTCGTAGTGCTTGGGCAGCGAGTGGTACATCATCAGGTTCTTGAGCTGCTGCACCGACAGATCCGACAGCCCCTGCATCGATTCAATCATCAGGTTCAACTCAACACGCACGCATGCAAATCGATGGATCGATCGATCGATCCTGATGGGCTGGTTCTTGGCGTCGTCGTTACCGGCGGCGAGACAGCCGCGAAGGCCCTGTCGACGGGGACGAAGATGGTGATGCCCTGGTCCGTCAGGTACGCCTGGTTCTGGAACACCTCCACGAGGTTGGTCTGCTGCAGGTAGCCGAGGAAGGTGCGGAAGGGCCCGTCCAGGGTCAGGATCGCGGTGAGGTTGGCTCGCTTGCCCGGTGGCGGCGTAGGGGGCCGTGCGTCAGTCATCTGCAGCGTCGTCGTTGCGTGGGACGGCCGCCGCTTGACGAGCGGCCGATGCGCGCCAGCGTGCAGCGCAGACGCGGACACCATCACGGCCACGAGCAACGCGACGGCGCACTTCATGTTGCAATGCAAAGCGTGGGACAAGAGTTCGCCGGTGGACTCGCCGGCGCACACAAGGCGAGAGGAGACGGTGAGATGCGCAAATCTTTTGCGTATTTAAGGGGGAAAAAAGGGAGAGGAGACACTGAGATGCGATCTTTGTGCAAGATGTCAGCTCTCGTTTTCCTATTTTTCCAGTGGCTCAGAGGACGCAGGACTGTGTCAACTGGCAGACGATCCATTGTGCCTTGAGAGCTGAGAAATGTGCAGCTATGGAAACTGGAGAGCCAGACGAGTCGTTAGAGTCCTCTCTTATTAACCTGTTGATGATGAAATTGTTACGGTACAAACGAATCGACGCGTCTGCAATGCAATGCAACATGTAAAAGGTGCAACAGAACTCACTGCTCACGAAACACTAACGGCGCAAATGCATGCATGAACTCGGCGTCTACATCAACAGAAGCCCGAAAGACATGAAGGAGAAGGTCAGGTATCCCACGAGAACGCGACGTGCACCGAACCGGCACGACGAACTCTTGCTGGCGGCCGGCACGGCGTCAGTCGCGTCAGCCCCGCGCGCCGCCGGCGCGGGCGCGGGCGCCGGTTCAGGAACGGGCGCCACGGCGGGCTGGGTCGGGAACACCTGCTCCGGAAGCAGCACCCTGTCGAGCGCGTACACGGCGACGGGCGGCGTGGAGTAGACGCTGCTGACGAGCCTGGCCGCCGTGGTCCAGCCCGACGCGACGCGGATCCTCCCGGCGGCGTCGGTGACGTTCAGCGCGCACTGCGGCGCCGCGGAGAACGTGGGCACGGGTCCCGACGCCGCCAGCGCCGCGAAGGAGGAGAGCGGGAGGTACCGGGGCACGGCGTGGCACAGCATCAGCGTCCGGAGCTGGTCGGCGGTGAGGTTGGACAGCGCGGCCCCGTCGACGGCCGCGAACGCCGCGTCCTGCGGCGCGAACACGGTGACGCCCTGGCCGCCGTGGTCGGTGGCGTTGGCCTGGTTCTGGAGCGTCCGGATCACGTCGGTCTTGATGAGGAAGTCCAGAAACGTCCCGTATGGACCCGTGAGGGCCAGCAGCTCGGTGAGGTTGACGTGGGGCGGTGCTGGCGCCGGCGCCGGCGTTTCGACTACCGGTGATGTTCGCTGTGACAACGCGGCCCGGGGCAGCGCGAGGCACAGCATCGCGATGGCAAGGACGGCTGGCTTGGGATCCATTGCTGCCAAGAACTGCAGTTTCAAGTGCAACCGTCAGAAGCAACCGTGAGCAAGACGAAGGCTTGTTGAACTGCAGCTGCAGACGAAGCTCAGGTCGTGGCGAAGCTGTGAACGGATCGAAGGAGAATTTATACTGAGGTGTGGTCAAACATATAAGAAATAGTGAAAACACCCGGGCTGGCATTTGGTTGTCCAGTGTGTCGGTACTCGGTAGGTAGTAGCATGCCGTCACGCTTATAAGTGGTCAACGGAAGACTTTAACACGATCGTTTCGGGAATGTTTTTCCCTGATGGTGGTGGTGACCAACGTTCCGTCTGATACTGACAATTTGCGTCTATATACTACACGTTTAAACACGGATTATTGAATCGTTGAGCGACCAAATAATTTTGTGCTTTGGAGGTGACAAAAGCTGAATCTGTAATTATGTGTACAAGACAAAAGTACGTACTTTAAAAAATAACTTGCATAGTAATGCCACATAATAATAAATAAATTACTATAAACCCATAACGTCAGTATGCACCGACAGGAAGAGCTGTTTTTTTAAGAGAGAGGGAATGGAAGATGTAAACATACTCCCTCCGTATCCTAATTAGATAACGTTTTGGACAGCGACACGGTCTCTCAAACACAACTTTAACCTCTTGTTTTTATAAAAATATTTATGGAATAATGATATATGTATACTTTTATCAAAGTATTTTACAAGACAAATCTATTCATATAACTTTCACATTTTGAATCTCAACAACTTAAAAGTTATTGATGATTTATATTCCCAATGTTTGACTCAAAACTTGTCCAAAACGTCATCTAATTATGATACGGAGGGAGTACACCCTTAAACTCAGAAAATAAATTAGGTAAACCCGAGGTGCACACTAAACTCAAAGGCATGATTGAAGCACAAATAGTGGATATAAAAGACATGACACATTATTGGTCCATGACAGGTTGTAAGGCTCTAAAGCCTCTTATGGTTGTCTCTGTAACTAGTGAGTAATTAGCTTTCAAACTCTCTGCCCCAACGCAGCCTAGGCTGCAGCGGGGATGCGCTCCTCGCGCGTGTAACGGATGTTTTCTCTCCTGTTTATTATTTATTAAAGCCGGCTTGCCGGATCTAAAAAAAACTCAAAGGCAAAAAATTCTAAAGAACATCCAACTCTAGTGGATAGTGGAATTAGCAATTTGCATAAAAAACAAATTGCCATTGAAGACGGAGCACAAGTAGACGAGTGAGCACAACACTAGGTCTTGATTACCATCATACCATGTGCTGTTTCTTGTGTTGAGCACGTCGTGATTCAATCAAAACTGTAATGCGCCTTGTGCGAACAACTAACAAATCTCTCTGCCCCGGCCCTCTTACGGAATTTTAAAAAAATGTACTATAACAACAATAGTAAAGGCTTGGTTGTGAAGTCGGTCCCCGAAAGACTTGCTATTCTGTCCTGTCAGGCAACCACAAGAATCCAAAAAAAAAAATCTGCCGTTGCTAAGGGCACCTCTAGTGTGGAGGTCGAACCGATCTGATAAAGTTGTTAGTGTCAGATAGAGATCTATATCTATAGTGCATGGTTGGCAGAAGAAAAGTACTGGCTTCAGACTCCATACAAGACTACCCACTTGTTCTTCTAGTTTTTTTTTATTCAATAACGTTCGAACTGTGTGTAACCCCCGAACCGTAGAAGGATTCCCTATGGTTCGACTATTTCTGTGTTCATATCGAACCATACTTCTTTTATGGTTTGGTTTTAACGTATACCGGGGGTGATCTAATTTCCGGTAGGGAGATGCGTGCAGGCCCCCCTTTGCAGTACACAACGACTTGCTTTCGAAAATACAGTAGATGAAGGGTTCGAACTGGGAAGTCAGAACATGAAGCCGTCTAGGAGACCCGGAGAGAGCAGCGAATTCTGTTCCCGGCGGCCGGCGGGGAAGACCCCGACGTGCTCGCCGCGAATGAGCCTTATAGCTCCGGGTGTCTAACTGTCCCATCCCTTGCCGACACGAAAATTGTCACATGGACAGCTAAAGAAAAGCCAGTATAGATCGGTGTTGCCTTTGTAGTATGCGAGTAAAATAACGCCACTGCCATTTTTGCGTGTCACGGATTAACAAATCATTTGACTTGGCACAGAGGTAGGCGACGGCGTAGGGCGGTGTTGGCTTCCGACCAAGGTGGCGCCCAGCACCCGTCCGACCACCCGGCTTCTAATTTTTTTTAGTGCCGCAGCTTCCTGGCTTTTCATGTTTTTGGCCCACTTCTTGCATGACCCATTTCTAGGCACGCACTCGTGGACTTACGCTCCGTTCTTGTCCGCGTGAGCCAGCGGCCAGTCGTGCGTGGTGACGACGTCGTGTTTGCTCCGCTCTAGTGTCTCGTGCTGTGCTCTCACCTGTTGATGCAGCCAAGCTGCTTCCGTCTACAGTCTACTAAAATCATGTTATGGAATACATAAGAGAAATATAAAAATGATAAATAAATAAATTATATAGTAAAATTAGTACGTAGGAACGGTTGAACACAAAACATATAATAAAGTTATTCCTCACCACTAATAAACAACATAGATAGCTTGTAGTTGTAGTAGTAGTGAAAATATTTATAAAATTAATACATATTTTATTGCTATTTCTATATCTATATATCTAATACTAGAGCGGTAAAATTTTAGGTATTTTTTCATTCATCCACTTTTAACTAATCTGGAAAGTAATAGGACTTTCATAGAAATACAACACGTCAACCCACACTTCGTCCATCCACTTTAACTAATCTAGAAAGTACTAGGATTCTGATTGAAATACAACCGAAATACAACACATTAACCCGTGGGAGGCAAAAATTTTGGTCTTTTTTCATCCATTCATTCTTTTTATGTTTGTCTCTTTCTAACTACTAGTCGTCCGAACTTATATTCACGTGTTCAATAGAGGGTCACTTTCGTCTAGACTTATATATATACCTACTGCTCATATATGAGTTAGAAGAGCTATTGTCTAGTGCGATATACAGTTCGATTGCAAATAGGATTTCTTATTAAAACCTTAAAAGCTAGGAGTTCTAATTGTAATCCAAATAGAGCTCTAAATATTATATCCTATATGAAACACGTAGGACTTTCAAGTAAGATGAAAAAGAATTCTAATCTAAATAGAAATAGGATAATAAGAATAAAAATTAAGCAATCCTGTGTCATTAGTACTAATAGAAAATAAAAGATCTTCGAATTTTCCCAAATAAAAAAGGCATCACGTTTGAAATCATAACTAAGCATATATAATTAAATAAGTAAGATATTTTCATATGTGAATTTTATCATGACTGCGCATGCATGGGTCAGCAACAACATTAAAGTCAAGAGAGAAAAAAAATAATTCCCACTACAACGCATGGACATATTTACTAGTAACCATTTAAGTTCAAAAAGGCACTCCACTCTCACTACATGAATAACCAAAACATAAATTGCAACATCTCATAAAATATATAAAATAAAATAAAAATACAATAGAAATAAAAATAAAAATAAAACCCCCACATAATAGAAGAAAATAAGAAGTACATGATATAACTTGAAATATATATAGGGTACCACAAAATGTCTCGCGACACCTATATAAGTGTGAGTACTCAAATATAATTATGGAATATCCTATTTATAATACATGAACATAAAAAATACACTATAGAGTATCAGAAGTATACTATGTAAACACCACATATATCTCATATATATCATGAAATGTAGCAAATTTAAGTAAAATGATAAAGTAAATTGTTAAAAATATAAAAAGTTAAAATATAACACTATACTATCTAAATAAACTAAAATATAGTGGAGAGCATATCATAGGTACTACGTGAATACTGAATAGTCAAAGATAATTGTAGAACCTCCATTTATGGTCAAATAAATTGAATTACAGAAGAAAAACAAAATCCATAAATATCAACATACACTAAGAAAAACAAAAGTAATAAAAATAAAAAATTACATAATAGAGGGGAGTACAAAAAGAACATCACACAAGTAGAACATTATTCTTGTAAATGTTGTAGAATACAATATGACAAACATCTTTTGTAACCTTTGTTGATCAATGACTTAATCAATTTATTACTGACCAGTACACCATGTCGACGGTCAGTGCTAGTGAACCTTTTTCATCATTATCAAAACTTAAACATATCCACAATGTATATGAACAATGAAAAAACATTGTGGAACATTATATGGATACTACACGAACATTCCATAGGTACTATATAAACAAGCAAAAATATATCACCGAACATTTTATGTGTATTATTAGACAATTGAAAATACATCATGGAATATACTATAAATACTACTTGAACAACATATATTACACTATGGAACATCTCACAAATACACTACACATAAAAAAATTAAGTACAATTATTAATATAAGAACAAATGATATAAAAGTAAAATAAAAACAAACTACTTAATTAAAGTAAAATAATACAGAGAAAACATTTAACTCCAAAGAAACAAATTGAAAAGAACATCACATGTTACTATTTAAATAACCTAATATATAATAGAAAGCATATCACATGCAGTATATAAATGTTCAAATATAATGTAGAACATCTCAAAATAAATTGTAGAACATCCCATTTACATTACCCGAACATCCTAAAATATATTGTAGAACATCACATCAGTATTACATGAATATTGCGATTACATGATATAACACAACATGTATATAACGTGAATATCACATGTATACTAGGTTACCATCACATATATCTCATGGAACTTAGAAACTTTTAAAATGAAAAAATAAACTACTTAATCAAAATAAAATGATAAAGAAAAAATCAATGGAAAAAATAAAAAGAACATCACATGATACTATTTGAACAACCTAAAATATATTTTAGAACATATCATATCATATAAATACCACATAAAAAATAAAGACAAGTACAAAAACTCTCACGAATACAAACTTTACAAAAAAATAAACAAAATATGAATATATCAAGAAACATCACATGAACATGAACATTACACGTATATCAAGAAATTTAGTAAAAATAACTAATGAATAAATTTAAAATAAAAACTATAAGAACATGAAGATAATAAAGAAGACCATAAAAAATAAAAATAAATAAAGCAAGGAAATATAGAAGACCATAAAAATTAAAAAATTAGAAAGAAATAAAGCAAGAAAATATCGCGAGAAAAGAATGTAGAAATAAAACATAGAGAATAAAAATAGAAGAAAACCTAAAAATTATAGCAATAAAATAAATATACCTAACCTTAAAAAACAAAGTAACTGAAGATAAGAAAAATCTATATAAAACATAAAAATAGAAAACAATTAATAAGAAATATAAAAATAAAAGGAGATGGAAACAAAAAATTAAAGAAAACATAAAAACGGATAAAGAAATAAAACAAACATGAGTAGGACTCCAAGTACGTGTGGGCCGTTGACCATATGATTATCTTTGAGCTAAGAAATTAAACTTATACTAAATAAACATCATATGTATTTCATATAGAAAGTAAAATAAAATAGGTTATTTAGAAAATCATTTTGGTTAGTTAGAGTAAACGGTAAAAGAAAAAATAAAATAAGGGATATTAAATAGGAAAATAAATGAGAAAGAAGAAAGAAATATTAAAAGGGAAAGGAAACATAAAACAAAAAGAAAAAACTAAAAGAAAAAGAAAGAAAGAAAGAAAGAAAGGAAACGCACGTACACTCAAAATAAGGGAATAATGGATATTAAATCTATACTATAAAAGAGCCAAAGAATTGAAAATATCTGTTACCTAAAAATTTCACACCCACCTAAAGTCTCATCCCTTGGATCTCTTTTGATTTTATATCTAACACCTATTATCAATTTGATATATGGGTCCTGCATAGATTGACAAATACTTACACGGTGATTCCCCGTTTCTCAGTTATCGATCTCTTCCCCGTCTATTTTTTCATACGCAAAAGAAACGTACCCACGCGTCTGCATTATACCCTCCCCGGCCTGAACAATGTAGCCTACTAGAGACTCTTATTTGGACGTCGTCGTAATCTATATATACTCATATATATCCACCCTCGTAGTACACCTCTTGATTACCTCGCTGGTCTCTCATATTCAGATGCCATCTGGTGCAAGCTTGAGAAAGCTCCATGAGTGCTTGCGAAGTCATGCTAGCAATGCCACGATTGATCGCCGGGGTAGCCACCGTTTCTCGTTCGTCTGGTTCCACACGTTGTAGCCACCGTTTCACGATCGCCTCCATGAAGTGTGCGTGATGGCCGAATGACGGGATGACAAACCACCACAAACAACGGGTCAACGGTTCGCGTGCGGCATTACCATGGCGGTCAGACACGACGTGTTACCTGTGTTCCTCCATTGGCTCCAAGAGGTGAATTTAAGTGAGTCGTTTCCTCTGCAACTACAATCCCTCCGGCCACAGCAAGCTAGCCAGGTACGTATTTTTGCGTGTTTCATCTGTTTCTCACTTCCTAGGTCCTTTCCAATCTGTTGTGGGTATAGATATATATGGTAGGAGTAGGTTAGGTGAGTAATGCTAGATCATTAGAGCTATATCGTCGAGGTTGATCTCATCATGTGATCTTTATTTCTTTATGAAAAAAATAAATCACATCGATCATAAATCTTTGCGTGTGTTTTGTTGCATTGTTGCTATAACCTGTTCCAAATTGTAGGTGGTTCACTATTTTAAATTTATTGTTTTTGCCTCCCTCTCTTGTTTAATTTCTGCATTATTGGCTATTACCACTCGTTGTCATCTGTAACTATATGCTAATTGGTTCGGTGAGTATATTTGCTAATTGGCTGTCAACATGGAAGATCCCTAGCAAATCCTCCAGCAATGGTAGTGGTTCTGTTGTCACAGATGTTGATGGCGTCAATCTATGAGGGTTTCAATTGTACTTGTACAGTAGTAGGTTATTATATTCTTGCTTACTTCATACTCCCTCCGTCCCAAAAAAAAATGATGTTATGGGATGCGTGTAGGTCAAACTTTCTCAACTTTAACTAAGTTTGTAGAAAATACGTGTAATATTTATATCTTCAAATAAATTTGTTAAAAACTAGACTTAAAGATCTTTTCAATGATACTAATTACTTAATATAATTATTTATATATTTTAATACATAATTGCCGTCTTTTTAAAAACGTTGACTTCTCGGGAAGCGAGGATGACATCTATTTAGGGATAGAGGGAGTATTAAGTAACCTAGGTTAATCTATTATCTATTATTCTGTCGTTGCATAAGCTTCAAGTCTAGGTCTGTTTCACATTTTGTTCTGTTTAACCTCCAATAATTGGTTTATACTCTCTTTCAGGTATGTATGTCGAAAGAAATACCTTCAAGAATCAAGACTATATGGTACTACTTCATACTTTCTTTGTGTATTAGTATATCACTTTAATACTTCATACTTCTTATAAGTAGCTCAAGCAAATTTCTTCATGTATACATACTAATCTAGATTTAATTTGATCCCAAGGCAAAGAATAACCAGTAGGGAGTTCAATCATCTGGATTCTAATTATCTAAGTCCTGTGGCACGCCATTGATGCAATGTGTTCCTATCGTTTGGTCATATCAAACTATCGGGAGGAGAGATAGTAATTTGGTTGAAGCAAAAAAAAAACTAACCGTAATCTATATTTTTCTAAAACATGGTTTATATTTTTTTAGTATTTGATTTTATACAAAAGATACGACAACTGTTTAAAGAAATGATAATTTGGAATGTGTTGAACGTGCAAGGCTATGTATATATACGAGAGGCATACTCTATGTTGTTGTCTCAATAGTATGCATCATATCAAGAAAGAAAAAAATTGTCCATGATTATAATCATGGCATCTTGGAGATTTTATGTGAATTTAGATCCGTTCATTATACCAAGATTTGATAGATTTTATGGTTAATGAATTTATGACTTCACCATTATTATTAGTTTGTATGGTTAGGCCAGTCTCAATGGAATTTCATGAAAAGTGTCATGCACATTAAATATGGTGCCACATTAGCAAAAAAAAAGAATCTTGGCATGAAACTAGAAGGAGAGAAGGAAAAAGTTTCATGGGGATGAAACTTATCAGCGTTTTACGAGTGTAGAAGTTCAGGATTTCATAGATTATATTAATAATAATTTATGACTTGACCTTTATTATTAGTTAGTATGCTTATTAGAAGTTCTAAGGGCCTATTTAGAAGAGACATGTATTAGATAAAAAACCTTCGTAAATTTACAGGTGTGGAGGTTTTTCCGATGTGGTTTGCTCCTTTGGATACTAAATTTTTACATTCGGTTAGTGCCAATACCATGAAAAAATATCATCTACCAAGGCCTGGAAAATAAAACGACAAATATTGCCTCGTGTGTTCGTTAGTCTCTACTTGTTCCACAGCTCGTCTTGGCACTGGTGCGGAGTATTGCTACCTGGCAAAGCAGCGACACGGAGCGCTACCGAAGCAGCGGTGTAGAGGACCGCTACCTGGCAAAGTGATGGTGTGGAGCGTTACCGAAACTAGGTTGCCAGCGAAGTGGAGTTGTACCTGGCTAAAGGCATCGTCGTCGGCGTCCTAGGCGGCATCCCAGCATGTCAGACAAGGACGAGATCTTGAGATTCTTCATTGCAGGAGAACAATGCGTGCGGATCCATGGAAGCAGCTTCGACTGCGTGGCTATAGAAATTAAAACCAACGATGATAGTGGCTAGATCCACAAGGAGCTATCATATCAATTTTTCCAAGTAGCATTTCATAGGCGGATAATTATTGTCTGGTTTTCTTGTGCACAATGAAATACAAGTATAATTAAGTTATATGTGTATATATTTTATTGACATCCAAACATGTCCTAAATCTAATTATTATTAGTTTGTATGCTTATTAGAAAGTCTAAATTTAACATTATTATTGTTTTATTTAATGTATGATATATGTGTTACTAGTAAGAAAAAATGAGAAAGAAGAAAGAAATATTAAAAGGGAAATGAAACATAAAACAAAAAGAAAAAAGAAAGAAGAAAGAAAGGAAACGCACGTAACAACTGACTAGTACTAAAAATAAGGGATAATTAAATAAGAAAAGAAAGAAGAAAGAAATATTAAAAGGGAAAGGAAACATAAAACAAAAAGAAAAAACGAAAAAAAGAAGGAAATGAAACGCACGTAACAACTTAGTAGTACTCCAGTAATAAGCCCCGTGGGCTTAGAGTTCCGCATCCCGCCTCAGCTGCCTCCGAGCCGCTTGTCCTGCTCACAATCGCTCGTATGGGCCGCACGCTCTCAACTGATTCACGGTGCGGAGGGGGTTGGCGCGAGGATTGCGTCCGACTGGTCGGCAGCGAAGATTTCCGGACGGCGTAGGGCCGTGCGTGACCGGAGGCGCACGACTTAGGCGTGGCGAGAGGCAACGCACGGACGTCCACGTCTGCCAGCCAGCCGATTTTCCGTTGTCTGCGCAGACCCGCACGCACACAGAGGTAGGCAGTTTGTCGGGCCGACGTAACAACTCGGGGTTCCATCCATATCAGCCCAACTAAACAAGCCCAGGAAGCCGCTTAACCCAGCCCACGCTTCGGCCACCCGCGTCATGTGTTCGGATCGCCCTGTTAGTCGGTCTATCTGTCTGTTTTTAAAACTATCGCAGAAGCTTCTCTATCTAGAAAAAAAATGTCACTGGAACGTTTCGAACGGAATGGCTTGCAAACTACTGTAGTGTTTCTGCGGCCTCTCGTCTGGACTCTGGACGCATGCTGTTGCCCGTACATACTTGTCGATGGACCATGGTCCCTTCTGAAGACTTTGGGATTTTCTATAGCCATCGGGCACGGCAAATGGGGAATCTCCAATTTCCATGCCCCCACCCCACTCCATTGCGCTGAGAGGGGTTTGCTCGAGTGCTGCTACAGTAGTGTTCAAGCTTTTCGGGACAGGATCTTCTTCTTCCGTATTCGAGAGCTGCACCTGCACGTGACGGAGGGCCCCCCTTCGGTTTTGGCTCGATGCCGGCCAACTACCACGCTGGAGTACGTGGCCTCTCCTGGTTCCTTGCACCATTTTTATGCCCGGAAGTTGGCACGGCCCAGCTTTTTTTTTTTGGTCACACGGGAACCGTCAGGGCCCTCTTAAAACGCCATTCCTGGAAAAGGTACGGTGCAGTTTCCGTATGGTAAACGAGGTGACATTGGCGCACACCGCACATGTGTGCACTGGGCCGAGCTGTGCTCCTCTGTACTACTGTAGTACGTGTGTGTACTAGTCGATGCGAAAAACACCAATAATATCTCGCTGCTCCATCCTCCACGTGGGAGGTCGTTTGTGGTTAACTGCCTGCTCCTAGGATCATCATCATTTTATAAGAGTTCTCTAGTAATTTTTTCCCCCGGGAGACGCCTCCCTCCCAACATGTCATGTGCGCGTACGTCCAATCAAAAATAGAAAAGGACACCGGCCGGCCATGATCATGTACGTACTAACTCCGTACTTAAAAGAATACAATTCTCGTTTTTCCAGAAGTCAAACAGTTTAAACTTTGACAAAATTTATATAAAAAAATACTAAAATTCGTTATATGAAACTAATATCATTAGATTAGTTATAGAATATATTTTCACAATAAAATTATTTAGAGACATAAATGTTAATAGTATTTAATATAAAGTTGGTTAAACTTAAATAACCTTGACTGGTATGATTCCCACAATTACATTCTTTTAGAGACGGAGGTAGTAAATCCTAATCCTGGATGTTGAAGCATGTCAACAGATACAGCCCTGATCGATCTGCCACATGACATGTACGTGCACAAACATTTGTTCTGCTGCTCAATTGTACAGTACGACTGAAACATTTTGTGCACTGGTCTGAACTCGTCCATTCATAATAGTAGTATAGTATGAACGTAGAGATGCTATAGTGCTATACGTACCAAGCAGGAGTAGGCAATTGCTCACTTCCACGCAGGCCTTCTTGCGCTATCATATCATCACCCATAATCTGAACGTTCCAAAACCTGAAAACCGTGTGGGCGTTCGATAACGAGACGGGAACGGAGTAGCACTAGCTGGCACTGAATCACTGATCGAGTAACCCACCGGCCGTAGCTAGCGTCCCCATCGGCCATCAGCTAGGACGAGCTATTCATCAGCTGGCAAATGGAAAACTAGGACGAGCCATAACTAGAGTGTTTAACTAGATTTGAACGTACTGCTGGAGACGCCATAACTAGAGTGTTTAACCTGCCGGTCAAACATGACAGGGTGCCCGATCGTATGCTTGTTTTAAGGTTGGTTGGGAAGAAACCTGGAATGAATCCAACAGTGCGCCACTGTTGCATTCTACCTGGGGCCTGCTGGAGGTGCGTGGTGGAGTTGGTTGGTTGGTTGCCAGTGCCACGGGCGCTGGGGCTTTGTGCTGTTCGTCATGGGATTCCTGACCACCGGCCACCTGCGCCGCTCATGATCCGTGGCCACGCGTGGACGTCGAGCAGAACATTACTGTACTACTCCCTGGAACGTCCTGTGTTTTTCAGGCCCCGTGTCTCGTCGTACTACCGTACACGCCAGGAGGCAGAACATTTCGTGGTACTACTAGGTGGTAGTATCCCGAGGCCTGATTGTGAAGCTACCTGCTCTACTCATCAGCTGGCTGCTGGCACTTCTCCCCCTGCGCGACTGAACGAACGAACCTGTGTGGTGCTGGTGCCGTCCGGGCTCCGGCGTGCCGACTGCCGAGCTGCGGGCAGTTTCGCGGCTTCCCCACCCCATGCGTGGAATCCCGCCGAAAAAACGCCAGCCGGCCGACCGGGCCGTTCCGTTCCGCCCGGGTCGACAGCCGCACGCGCACGTCCAATTTCCGGCCCCAATCCCGCCGCGGCCGCGGGCGGTGCTCCAACGTGCGCGTCCGCGTCCTACCAAATCACAAATCCTACCAGTTCGGTTGCGGACCTGGACGCGCGGACAAGTGGACATCAGTGCTGGGTCAGCTCGCAGGCGGGGCGGGTTGTGGATTGTCCGCCAGGCATTAAGCTAGCCACTAAACTATAAAGCGGGCTATGCGAGAGTCCGCAAGCCGCAAAGCTATAGCCGCTAATGGCCACTGGGATTGGCGGACAAACGTTTCATGCCCGCTAACATTCGCAAGCATATACGCGCACAGCTTGTGCATTTCAATAATCAATGACAGAAAATGAATCTCTTGAATACCAGCACGAGCCTTTTGTCAAACAAGTAGAAGAGAGAGAAATAGTTACAATACAAATAAAATTGTTCAAGGTTAATGTCCTAGTCTTGTCACTGCAAAGAACATCCATGCCAGCTATTTCTTCAATTGTTGTCATTCTCTTAGTAATTGCTCCCTGGACCACCAAGCAAAACTTCAGTGATCGAAATCTGAATTGAATATTAGTATGGTTCAGTGATAGAACTGAACTATGGTTCAGTGACAGAAGAAAGCATAAGCAGCCGTCACGCAAGTACTGCGTAATCAAACCAAATGTAGAGTAAAAATAAATCACTTTTTCAGCTGTGCAAATCACTTTTCAGCGTATGGTGTGCAGGCATGCTGTCTCATGAGCTCTATGCCGGAGTCGACGAGCGAGCCGACGCTGACGGCGCAGCGGCTGAGCCCGACGCTACCTGAGAACACGTTGAAGCACTTGAGGCCGGAGGTGGTCTTCGCGACGCGCCTCTACTACTAGTCGTACTTGTACCATTTGATCTACTACCAGGATACTACTTGTACCATTCAGAACGAGATTAGATTCAGAGGTGAGGACCAAAAGGGCTCAAGCAAATCCGTACCCATCTTTGCAGGAGGAGGAAGACACACTCGTCACCAGCCTCCCCGATCCCACAGAAGCCGATGCTTGGATCTTGGAGGCTTCATGGCCCCCATCCTCTCCTGTCTCCTCTTGCTCCACCATGGATGAGCACAAGCCGCCTGCCATGGCTGGAACCGGCGTTCCCATCTACACCGAGGGCTAGGACCAGAGCTGTAGCCGGATAGCAGAGGAGGGCGACACTCGAGTGGGGGCGAGTGTGACGCTCGAGCGGAGGAGCGCGGCGCAAGAGCGGATGACGCCAGGACGGCGGCGGACAGCCGGAAGGGTAGCGGGTTCTCGTGGTTCTTGCGACTTCCCACTTCTGTCCAACGGGCTTTGCGGCTAGAGGACATTGGGCCACAAAAAAATGCAGCTGAGTCACAGTAGCCACGAAGCCATAGTTTGCGGGGCGGACCATGCATGTTACGGTAAGAACCCGCCTCGCCTGCAAGCTGAGTGCTGGGGCACCTATACGGGGAGCGACGCGACGCGGCGAGCGCGGCGCACCGATCAGGCAGCCGAGGCGGGGCGCGTGGGCCTGCTCCACCTGCACTGCACTGCACCCCGTAATTTTTACAATTTAGTCCTTTTTTTAAACTATTTTCACGTTTGGACCTCTGGAGAAACTATTCCCAGAAATGGACCCTGAGGTCGGCGCCGTGGGGCACGGCGCCGAGGTAACACAGCTCGGCGCCATGCCCCACGGCGCCGAGCTTTGCGACCAGAACCAACGTGGCAGGAAGGTCGGCGCCGCGGAGCACGGCGCCGAGCTCGGCGCCATATAACACGGCGCCGAGGTATGAAATATAGAAATACATGTGCAGTTCAGTATCTACACATTTTTGCTATGTTTTTAAGCAATATTTTTTATAGAATACATTTTGTTTATAATTATGAATTAATTTTAATTATAAGTAAGTATAATATTTGTATATGATGTATTTATTTAATTATAATTATGGAGTAACCATTTATTTAGGTTGGTGTGGAAAGGTATCCACCTATAACTAAAAGGAAGCTAGATATAGTTTCGGTTGGAGGTATAAGTTTAATTATTTATTTAAGTGGATACAACCAAAATTAGTGATTTTGGTAGAAAACTAGAATGTATTAAACTGGTTGCCAAAGAGACGAAATTCAGACATGACCCTGTACTGCCGAAGTTCGGTTTTTCCCCATCTTTTACAAAGAACCATATTCTGATGGAAGTTCAGTACCACACAACAAGAAAAAAAAATTCACCACACTATCAATAGCTTACTATCAATCAGAACTAGTACTATCTGAAATGAAAAAAAAAGAACGAACAACCCAAATTAACAGGAAGACAAGCGATACGTGAACTTGTAAATGAACAGAGTACCTCCACTAACCTCAAGCTGAAGAAAGCATCCAGGATTCAGAAGCACATGATTGACACACAACACAAATCAGGAGCACTTGAACAAGCAGGAACAAATCACTACCAAAGTTGAAACTTTTGCACCCTACCAAAGTTACTCCATAATTATAATTAAATAAATACATCGTATAAAAATATATACTTACTTATAATTAAAATTAATTCATAATTATAAACAAAATGTATTCTATAAAAAATATTGCTTAAAAACATAGCAAAAATGTGTAGATCTGTGGTTTGAACCCATGACCCAAAGACTCAACACCTCAAGTCTCAACCAACTAAACTACATATGCATATATGTATTTCATACCTCGGCGCCGTGCTCTGCGGCGCCGACCTTCCTGCGCCGACCTCAGGGTCCATTTCTGGGAATAGTTTCTCCAGGGATCCAAACGTGAAAATAGTTAAAAAAAAAAAAAGAACTAAATTGTAAAAATTTGGGCACTGCACCGGTGTTATTCCGCGGGGACCCTGTGTCAGGGAGGTGGGTCGAATCCTGGCCCCGCTCTGGCGTCCAGGCTGAGGAGGTGAAAGAAACCGTGAGAGCCAGCCAGGCGGCTTCTACTACAAGTCTACAACTAGTACCGGTTTCCGGTTTCCATCCCAGTGCGAAAGCTGCCAAAAAAAAAACTGCTACAATGACTTTAATTGTCGCCTAGGGAAATACCGATGCTTTGTCTAGCGATTAGCGGTAGTATGCTACAGTAAACAGTACGCTCCATTCAAAATATTTGTCATTCTCATTTCCCAAAAAATAATTCAGATTAATTTTATATAAAAAATTATTAATAATTATTATTAGATATATTTTTTGATCTAGTTTTTAATAAATTTATTGGTGACATAAATGTTGTAAGTATTTTATATAAATATTTTATATAAATTTAGTTAAAGCTGTGACAAGAAAATTCAAAACGATAATTAATTTAGAACGGAGTGAGTAAATGGTAAGTATTGCTACACTAAGGGCATCCGCAATAGTAATAGCTAGTACTAGCTATTTGGTGAGTTGATGTAGAAGTGAGAGACAATAAAATAGACTAATATATACTAGTGGACCCACGTGCTTCTCTCACATGGTCTTGAACTATGTAAAATAGATAGACTATTTGCTTGTAGCTAGTGACTACTCTCTCTCCTACTTTTTGTTTGTCATGTCACATCTAGCTAGTCAAATAGTTAAAATAGTTAATCATTGCGGACGCTCTAACGAGCAAACAGTGTCCCTGGTGGCATCAATAGAGGCTGGAGACAGATGTCCTCATTATTTGACCGCCACTACCAGTACCCACCGCCACCAGGCACCAGGCACCAGTCAAGATGGCAACGGGGAATTCCCCGTCGAGGAACAGGACACCATCCCCGTCCTCGTGGGGGAAAATTTTCCCCATCCCCGTCCCCGTGAATCACCACGGGGAGCCTTCCTCTACCATCCCCGATCCCCGGCGGGGATTTCATCCCCGCGGGGATCCCTGTCCTCGTTCCAATAACAGCCATAGAAAATTACAATCATAGAAGAGTGGAAGAAATTGAACATCCTAAAATTCTAATAATTTTTTCCAACACAGAAACACCATTGCATAAGCACGTAATACATTGTACATAGATCCTTATGCTCACATACAATCTCGTAGCACACTGCTCTGAGGACAGGAGCAAGAACAGGCTCAAATGTACAAGCACACTTTACATACACATTGAACTTGTAGATGGAACTAGTAGTGCTCTGATGTAGACAGCAGGAGCAGGCTCAAATCATCAAACAGCAGGAGCAGGCTCGATTGGATTTTAGCCGCACATCCACATACGACATCTCGCCCCTATTGCTTGCTTGTTTCTGGCCGGATCTTGACACCGCAGCACGGCGTGTAGGCTCGGGCACTTGCGCATGGCTGGGTGCAGATGGGGTAGGACTCAAGCAACAGGCTAGACATCTGCAGACTGCGGGCATGTGGTGTGCGACCAGCGGCCGGGAGGACAGCCAACGGCAATGACGCTGCTTGGGCTCTCAATCAGGCGGCGGCGGGAGCAAGAAGGGAATGGGGATGGGGTGGAGAGCAGATAGGGCAGAGTGTGCTAGGGTTATCTGCTTTTCTACGTACAAAGGCCGGTTGCTTGATGGACTGGTATTGGAGGACTTGCCAGCAGGCCTTCCGGGGAACGGGGAAAACGGAGACGGGGAATACATAACCATCCCCGCCCCTGTAAAACCCGACGAGGGATGAATTGTCCCCGTTTTCATCCCCATGGGGACAAAAGTCTCCCCATCCCCGTCCCCTAATAGGGGAATTCCCCGCGGGGAATCGGGAATCGGGTCCCGTTGCCATCTTTAGGCACCAGGCACCCGGCACCAGGCCGGCCACCTTCCCCTGCTGCATGTTCACTGCCTGCCTCTCTCCTCTCCCCTCTACTGTAGCTCCTCTCTTCCAAGTTCCAACGCAGCTCACCACTACTTCCCTCATCGTCCCCCTCCAGTTCATCGTCTCCGCCTGCAGGGCTTAAATACAACGAAACCATTGCGGTTGCGGCGGTGGCGGCTCAGCGATTTCTCCATCAGGGTCATCACCGCTGCCTTCTTGGCCTCTTGGGGGGGGGGGGGGGGGGGGGGGGGGTTGGCATTGTCGGTCCGGAGCGCTGCCTCAGGAGCGCTTTCGCTGAGCTCTCTGCCCTGCCGGAGGCGATGAGGAGCGGCCGTGCCTGCTCCGTTCTCGCGTCGCTCCTGCTGCTGTGGCTGGGCGTCGCCGCCGCGCAGAAGGCATCGTCTTGGAAGACATTGAGCGGTAAATCTAAATCCTTCGTGCTCCTCTTCGTTCCTTCCAGGATTGGAACTTTAGTACTACCGGCAGCCCAGTTTTTTTTTTCTCCGCATGCCCTCCCTCGCCCTTCTTTTGAGCACAACTGTTTCGCTTACTGTATGGCACACGATAGCCCCGCTCGTTTCTCGTCCATTCTAGCATTGCCGGAATTCCAACGCTCAGCTGCGGAATTTTGGATTTTCGGTCAGGGGATTGTTTGGGCCGACCGAGATGTTTTTCCCCTTCTTTCTGGTCGATTAGCCTTTTCAGCTGATGTTCATGTTGTTATTACTTGGGAGTTGGGACCTACCGGCGGCTTTTCGGATGAAGGATCGGCACATGACTCTGCTACTAGTATTTCAGTAGTCTGTACACCTTTATACGTTTTATTATTAATATTAATTGCCATAATTGTTTCGGCGAAACATAAAGGGTGGTGATCTCCTTGAGGATTGATCCTACCTGCATGCATTCCTATTCCGCATAATTTTTTTTGCTTCTTGGATGAATTCCAGATCAGAGTTAGGATCCATCCATTCCAGTTCCAGGCATCCTCTAGGCTAAAAAATATTCCCAACACTTTTTTTTCAGGCAAGGCTCCAGCAATCGTAGCCAAGGGTGGATTTTCTGGGATATTCCCTGATTCAAGCGAAGATGCTTATAAATTTGCGCTAATCGCTAGCTCGCCGGATACAATACTGTACTGCGATGTGCGGCTGACCAAGGATGAGATTGGCCTTTGCCTGCCGGACATCAAGATGGATAACTGCACAAACATTCCAGAAATCTATGCGCAGGATCAGAAGGCTACCTCGTCAATGGTGTGCCTACATCGGGATGGTTCTCGGTGGACTACAATGACACTGAGCTTGGACAAGTGACTCATAAGTGATATCATATCATATTGTTCTAAGTTTTTTTTTCCATTGAAGATGCAAAAGAGTTTCACTTCATTCATTAAGAAGAGAGAAAAAAAAAAGTAGAAAGGAGGGATCATGAGCCCTCCTGGTTGGTTTGTTTGTCTTACTGATGGCATTGTATATGTTGAGCAGTCAAGCAGTCGATCGAATATCGGACACAGAGATTTGATTCAAATTTCTTTCCACTACTTGCTGTTGAAGATGTGCAGTCCCCAATTCAAACCTCGTGGAATTTGGCTCAATGTTCAGGTACAGAAAAGAATCTCATTCCATACAGTAGATTATCTTGGGCTCTTTTCTGCTGTCACCGTAACCTCATCTTGCTGCCATTGCAGCATGACAGTTTCTACAGCCAGTTTAATCTAAGCATGAGGAATTATATCATTTCTGTATCGAAGCGTGTTGTTGTCAATTATATCTCATCACCTGAAGTGAGCTTCCTCACCAGCATAATTGGAAGAGTTAGCAACAAAACGAAGCTTGTGTTCCGCTTTCTTGATGAGAGCAATCTCGAGCCATCTACGAACCAGACATACGGATCCATGCTGAAAAATCTTACATTTGTCAAGACAATTGCATCTGGGATACTTGTCCCAAAGAGTTATATTTGGCCTAATTCACCAGACAATTATCTGCAACCATATACTTCAGTTGTCGATGATGCTCATAAAGCAGGGTTGGAAATTTATGCTGCTGATTTTGCAAATGATTTTCTGTTCAGTTACAACCACAGCTACGATCCCTTAGCAGAATATCTCTCATTCATTGATAATGATGTCTTCTCAGTTGATGGTGTATTGACTGATTTCCCTGTCACAGCATCAGAGGCAATTGGTGAGACCTTCTACCTACATTTTTTTTGTTTGTGTGTGTGGGGTGGGGTCAGCCAAACACATCTGCTCCTCCTAGTGCATTTTTTTTTTCTTTATAGGAGGCAAGACACCAGAGGAGGACCTTACTTCTGTTGGTATACTAGTGTAAAAAAACTGAAAGGAATCATATGCGTACAAGATAAAGGGAAGAGCATACATGCTCTGAGTCATTTAGTTTGTGTTAGACTGCAAAATCATGAATGATAGAATGTTGCTTTTATCTAATAGGCTTCATAGCTTGCACGTCATGGTTTTTGTTAAAACTTAAAATGGGTACAGGGAAGCTGTAGCATTTATAAACTGTATGTTTCACATAAAAATATGTGCTGCACATCATTCCAGTTTTCAAAAGCTGCAGCATCCAAACAGGGTGTGCTTTTTAACTTTTGGTTGCAAAGTATCTTTTATGTGCCTTTTTGTTTACTCCCTGATCAACCTGTTCATACAATTTGTCTGATAGATTTGAATGGATTGTAGCTTCTCATCCTTGTTTTATATTTGTATGTGCAGGATGTTTTACCAATTTAAACAAAAGCAACACTGATCATGGTATTATCTAGCACTTTTGTTCATATTATTTCATGGTTTATATTTATTTGTTGCTGACCGCCCTTCTCACATTTTTACTGCAGGAAAGCCTTTAATTATTTCCCACAATGGTGCTAGTGGGGATTACCCTGGGTGCACTGATCTAGCTTATGAAAAAGCAGTTGATGATGGTGCAGATGTCATTGATTGTCCTGTTCAAGTGACCAAAGATGGAATACCAATATGCATGACTTCTATTGACCTAATGATCGGTACCTGTCGGGTACAAAGGTAAGGGGTACCCTAAACCCTTCGATAAATTAACGCTTAACATAGCAACCATTTTTAAGACAGAAACCAACCAACCGCTCAAGTCCACAAAGAAGGGCCCATCACACGAAGGCCCCCTGCACCGGCGACAGCAACCAGTCGTGGGCCGGCCCGCTTCTGGAAAAATGACGGACCAGGGGTCGAACGAACGACCCCTCCGCCTCCACCTCGACGCAGAATGACGGACCAGGGGTCGAACGAACGAGCCCCGGGCGGGACGCTCGATCAGCTCACCTGCTCCCGGTATGGGTTAAAGGAAATCCGACGCGCTCACCTACTCCCGCCTAACGCCACGGGCGCCCACGACCGCAGTCAAATCCATCAGCTTACCGCCATGTCCCGGACCTCCGTCAACTGTGCTGCCGCTGTAACCACGTCGCGAGTACGGACTCCAGAGGCACCCCTCGAGACGAGAACAGGACGGCCCTCGACGACGTCTTCAGGGATACGACAAGGCCACGCAGGTCTCGACCTCTCCCCTCGACCGGGGGGCTCGACCCCTACCTCCAACCACTTCGGTATGGGGTCCGTCCCATCCGCCCCGTCCCGCTTCAACTGTGGGACTCGCACCCGCCTACAGAAGGACGACCCTGCTGTGCCGCGACGTGCAGCAACGTCTAGTCTACTGTCACCATGCCCCGGAGCACCGGAAGAACGGGAAGGCCACGCCGCCACAATGATCGACGTCCCTTCGCCAACACTATGCCGCGGACACGCCTCCCATGCTACAACAGTTTAAGACCCTGTACTCTCGGGCCTCCCCTTGGTCTATAAAAGGGGACGCTGAGATAGAAGAAGGGACTTTTTTTCGGGCGACTCTCGCACAAACCCACATTCGCTCGGACACTTCGCATTCAGACATCGGCTCTGATCCTCACACTCCACACACCCCGTCGCTCGGTCGACCCCTCAAGCAACCAACCGACCGCTTAGGATAGCCCTGCTAGCCTTAGGCCTCAGCTCGCTTTGAGCACCCCCGTGTAAACCTGCTTGTACCCCCCTGTACGAGCACTTCGGTGCAAGATAATACAATCTATCCTCCCCGCTGGACGTAGGGTCTTCTTTGCCCTAACCAGGATAAATTCTGTGTCCTTCTTGCATCACATCTGGGAGAGGGAGCACGCAATATACAAATTTACTAGTTGGTGATTGACCCCTGGGTCAAAACACCGACAGTACTACTGTTGCAAGATCACAATTCATCTCTCAAAGAGCCACGATAAAGGATATTCAGATTGTACCAGGGGTTTTTACTTTCAACCTCACCTGGGATGACATTGTAAAGAACCTGAAACGTAAGTTGAATTGAAATGTTTTACGATATTAGCATGAACTGCAAAATATATTTGGAGTGCTAGGAAAATATGAATGAATTGATCTTAATTATCCTATTTATTGACTCTTGTTGAATGTAACTATATCTTGTTAAGCAGCCCGCCAACTTTGCGTTCCTTCTATCGCTTCACTACCAAATTACCATTGATCGTTTACTAAGAGACTAATTCATTTCCATCGTTACAGCCGAAATATCCACCCCATGGCCCTCCTTCACATTGGACCGAAATCCGAGATATAGGAATGCAGGAAAATTCATGAGGCTATCAGACTTTTTGGACTTTACAAAAGATAAAGATTTGTCTGGAATCCTGATCAGTGTAGAGGTGAGAAGCTGAGAATTTAATTTAATTTGTTTCATTGCTTTGCTATGGTGATGTTAGCTGCCCCTTTTGTTCCATTCTGCCATTAGTTTGAATTTCATGCTTTGAACATTTGCTCCACATTTTAGTATTGAAGCATAGAAATCAAACCTGTAAAATTCAAATTCTTAGTAGTTCCAGCAATGCCTTCACACTTGAATTAACTTTGATATTCATATTTTGCAGCATGCTGCCTTCATGGCAGGGGAACTTGGGTTTGACATGGTTGATAAAGTTATCAAAGCCATTGACGATGCTGGTTACCATGACCAAACTGCCAGAAAGTTATGATTCAGTCAACCGACAGTTCAGTACTAGAGAAGTTCAAGGAGCAAACAAAGTACGACCTTGTGTACATGATCAAGAAAGAAGTCGGGGACGCTGCACCTTCCTCGCTTGCGGACATTAAAAAGTTTGCTAGTGCCGTTTCTGTTGATACCAATTCTGTCTTCCCTGAAACACACTACTTCAGTGTATGAAACCAATCTTGTAAAGACACTGCAGACGGCTGGCTTCTCGGTCTACATGTATACTCTTATGAACGAGTTTCCGTCACAGCCATACGACTTCTTCTCAGATGCAATAGCGCAGATCAATAACTATGTCAAGGGTGCTCTAGTGGATGGGCTGATCACAGATTTCCCTGCTACAGCTCGAAGATACAAGGGTAAGTTTATGTTCCCTTTTTGGTTTTTGCGTATCCTGCAGCCTTGACAGTGCCAGCAGCTGTCTGTACTCACATGATGAATTCCATTTTGCAGTGAACAATTGCATGAACATGGGGAACAGCACACCGAATTTCATGTTACCAGCTCGTCCCGGTGATCTCATGACAACCATCAGCCAGAGTGAGCAGCCACCAGCATTGGCTCCCATTCCGCCCTTGACTGAGTCCGACGTGGCACAGCCGGCTCTGCCTCCTGCCAGATCAAAGAACAGTACAGCTCTGATGCAATCACCCGCGACTAGGACGCATGCCTGTGCTGCTCACATCCCAGTCCTTGTCACACTGGCAATGCTTTTTGCTTGGTGTTCCCTGGCCTGAGCTTGCAATGCAGGCCACCCTCGTCGCTCGAGCTGGAGCGGCGATCTACTAATCAGTAGTTCATTTGTTTAGTGAATTTGCATCTAGGGGCTTGCGAGGAGTGCATATGACACTTCTGTGTGAGTTGTCCCTACTGACGTTTCGGTACATATATGTGGGATGGGTAATATATTGTCCATTGCTTCTTCAGTTCTTCTCAGGGCTATTGATCAGGGCCTCACAAATAAAAGGTTATGGTCAAGTGTAAGCCGCTCAGATTGAGCCGTGACTGTTCTGTTCTGAAAGGCTGAGAAGTATGAAAGGTGCGACAACAGTCCCCGAATTATGATGGTGTGGCACATGAGATGGACTTGTGTGATCTCTTACTAGTCTCAATAGGTGTGCTCTTTCATGTGCACGGTACCGCAGCCGTATGCGGCTGCCCGTATTTGTGCTGATGGCCTGTTATCCTGACCTGGCAGTTGTTGAGTTCTTCTGTAGACAGCTCCAGGTTGGCATGCCGCTCATCCACCTCGTTTACCCAGGCTACTTTGGCTTCCTGCAGCTGAGTTAGGTATAGGCCTCGTTAGAATCGTGCTTGTCATGCCACAAACCTAACAGAAACCGAATGCCGGTTCTGGATACTGAATGGCCAATGCAAAGGATGGCAATGCATGATGTCCATGGTAACCACTAACCACTAACCAGGACTACTACAAGGCTACCAGGACCTCGATCAGCAACTAGTGCATTCACGAAATCACGACCCATCTAAAAAGATTCGCGTGTGTGTGATGCTGATCGCCGAAAACGACCTGCAAATCTGGTTCTGATCTCATCACTAGCAGCACTCTGTTCATGATAAGCACAGTGATGGACAGCCACATGCACGTGATAAGGAGATGTTCGGTTTGCGCCTGGTCCTTTTGAGAGTAAAATCTTATCCTCACTCTCTTTTTTTTTTCTTTTTTTTTACATGTGTGATCTCCGTCGTCTTCTTTTTCCTCCCAAAAGGTCAGCAACTTGGCCATTAACCTGCCATGGCCCATGAGCCATTGCCCCCTTGTAATCCCGTAGAGGCGCCGGGGCCCGGGAAGGATGGCCAGTGCCAGCAGAGCCGGGCTTGCTGTTTGCAGTCGTTCCTCTGACTTGATAGCTTGATCTGCAGCTGTCTCGCGGTAGGGCGCCGTTGCTCTGTTGTTGTTGGTATGCTGATCTGAGTATCTGACTGTCGCGCGAAATCAAGCGTGAAGATCCATGTGCTAGCTGCTATGTTTCGAACAGGAGCAGAAAAGGGGACAGGGACCAAATTCTCCAGCAGAAGAACATGTCAGCTGCTCCTTTCCGCTTCATGCTCTGCTCCCTTTCTGCTTCATGACACTACTTTTATCAGCAAAAAGTCAGTTTGCGCCAGCCGCTCACCGCCGACGCCATGTCTGCCTCCGCTCTGCCGGTGCCGGCATCCTCGCCGCAGGTGCCGACGGCGCCGCACGGCACACGCCATCGACAGAGGCGCCCTGGGCGCGGTGGTGAGCTCTTAGTTACATTCATGAAAGCTAACGAAACACACATGAAAGGCAAGGCATGGTGGGAGAGGGACGACCACTCGCACGCTAAAGCATGCATCCAATCCAACCACGAAAGAACTAATCAGTGATCATGCACGGAGCAGAATAAAACTTGATGGCCACGACAGTGTGTACGTACTGTGTACATTATAGGAGCATATACTGGTTACAAAATACGGTTAACCATCAAGGCAAAACGAGCAAGCGAGAGAGCGCGCGCGTCACGCGTAGATGACGTAGCGCAGGCTCTCGCGCGCCATGAGGTGGCCGACCTCGTCGGCCGCGCGCGCCGGGCGCCACCCGCTGGCCGCCGCCCACGCCTCCTCCGCGCCGCGGCCGCGCTCGCCGTCCAGGCGGACGGCGCCCCGCGCCATCGCCAGGACCGCCCTAGCCAGCTTGGCGCCGGGCGTCGCCGCGGGCGCGGGCGCGGGGGCGGGGACACCTCCGCGCGCCGCCACGTCGCCAGCGTCCGCGGCTTCGCCGAGCGCGCTCTCGTCCACCACCCGCGCGGTCGTCCGTCGCCTCGGCCGGCGCCTCACCAGCGACAGCACGCCACCCCACATAGCCAGTAGTGCAGAAGAGAGCTAGCTGCCGAAGAAGAGAAGCCACGCGACCTCTAGGCTCGAGCTCAAACGTACTCTTCTCTTGTCATCTTGTGAGTCAGCAGCCGCAGCTAGCTTATTGCAGAGCCGGATCGAAGCGAATGTCTCGTTTATATACACGATTGGTTGGTCTAGCTTCTAAGCTAATGCAACGCACCACACACGCGATTAGGTTAAACGGACATGGACAAAGGCGAAAGGCACCGGACCTGGTGGTGGTGGACTGGTGGGGAGGGACAAGCACTCGCGAAAGCTGAAAAGGTTAGTGGAGGGCTGGTCATCACCGCCGAAAACAACTGCACGGGCGCACGGCTTGTTATCTCATCAGTCATCTCCCAGCACCTGATACGCTGGTCAGGCCTGAGCATGAACGATTTTTTTATTATTTCAGGCTGATTCTCCTGTGATCGTTTTGCCCTGCACGGATTTGACTTGGCAGTTGACAAAGTCACAAAAAAAAAAGACTTGGCAGTTGAAACCAGTGTATTAGGACGTCCTTCACTTTATTCGCTTGATTTATCGGTCTGTTCTTATCAGACTTACCAGTTATAATAAAATAGTCGACTTATGACCCACACAACAATTAGTCGAATAGAGCCCTTAACTTTGCCTAACTTTGCCACAGCAGCAAAAAGGCTGTCACAGTGCTAGTGCACCGCGCAAGTCGGCAAGTTGTTCACCATGGCTGCCTGCCTCCCAGTTGCAGTTGCAACTTGAGGTAAAAGCTACGAGTAGGCTCCTAGAAAGGCCGCTGCCTTTTGCATATTGGCACGGCGTAGCAACGAAACCAGCGCATGGCTGCCACTCCGGTATTGGATGTGATCGGGTGGACACCGGGTGTACCCTATAAAGACCCTGTCTAGATAATTGACACGTGGCTGGTGAAGAAAATCGAACGTCTAACAATGTATGTTATTTATATTAACTAACTTGTTGTGCATGTATAGATGGAACTCTGCACGACTCAAACTGATGTCCATTTAATTAGATTGTTTGTTCACGTATCAACCATCTGATCAGGGTCTCGTAGTAACACCGATGAACCTGATGTTCATCCAATTTATTTTCGATCTCGTGGTTCTCCCTCGGAGAGACAAGGATTTGGTCGCGGGGTTCACGGGCCGCATGATCGGGCGCTTTTGGAAAGTGGATTCGGAACTTGTGGACGCAGGTGGATTGCTCTTGCCACCAGGTAGCTGGGGAGCACTCGATGGCAAGTTGGCAACACAAGCAGCATGTGTCTCATCTCTCGTGCATGAGCCATGAATTTTTAGGACAACGTTTGAATACATCACGATAATGGGCAAGAAAAAAACAATTGGCTATTTTTTAGGCCTAATTGTTAATCAACCTATTTTTAACTCTGGTCCATCCAAACATTGGGCAAATAAATTGGCTAACTTTTTAGCCATGCCTAATTATTAGTCAAACGGTTTTTAACTGTAGACTATCCAAACAATTTACCATAGTGACTATGCGGTGGATAACCCACACAACTACTACCCATCCGAGTTTCTAACCCCAACAGGCTCTCTCCCCACGTGTCAAGTAAAGATGCGGCTAACCTGCAAGCCGCAAAGCCTTCATGGGTTGATGCAGCGGATCCCGCAACGGGTGCCTGATATATATGTAGCAGCCGACAACATGTGCGTTCTGTCAGCCCACTTGTTAGCAAGTCGTCGGACTCAAGGAAGTCGGAGAGCCGGTGCAACGACCGGAGGTACACCTCGCGGATGTGCCGACGTGGGTTGCCGTTGGAATTTGTGGGTTGGACAGTTTAACCCACTCCATCTTCGTGGGCTAGCCTGAGCAGCCTAACGGCTTAGCGGCATGACGAGTTGGTGCGGCGCCCAAACTTGCATCTTTAGTGTCAAGGCTTAGAACTGGGTGCCCGATCATATTGTTTTGGAGCATCAATCTTGCAAACAATCTAGTTCTTGCTGGACAAATTCGAAAATTTGCCAATGGACCATATTCCAGTGTTTTAAGGCCATCCAACACTCAGGTGTCAAATGCTTTTAAAACACTTGAGTTTAGAGCAGATAGACTATTTTTTCGCGGTGTGGTTTCTTTTGGTCTTGTCGGGCCGGACGGGCTGGATCGTGGGAAATAATTGCGCGTCCTTGATGAGCCGCATAGATGTATTATCCCCGGCCGGCCCGCTAAACTAAGCAAAACCCATCTCCGGAACCGCCGGCCTGGCCTGACAAATCTCGTTTGCCACAGCCCAAGGCACTGCCAGTTACCAAACCGAGGGAGCCCGCCGCCGTACCCCGTACGCGCCTGCGCCGCATCAGTTCGTCCAGGGATCAGGCCCAAAATCGCACGAGAGAACCTCACCGAAGCAAAGCAACCTCCCCTCTCTCTCCACACGCGCACGGCCGACCCACCGCACAAGGGACCGTCCCCGCGACGGTCCAGACTCCAGACTCCAGACCCCGACGCCGCTCGCGTTCGGGTGCCGCCCTCCCCCGCCGTATCCGCCCACTACCCAACCCCACACCCTCCCTACCCGCCGCTTCCGCCCCGTAAGCGACCGTACGCCGCGGTCACGTTCGCCGCCTCAGACTGTGGGGGCTGTGGCTGGGGGCGGCGGCGGGGCAGCGGCGCTAGGGTTCCCCCATGGACGGCGGCGAGGATCGGACGTTCAAGGCTAACTTCACCGGCGAGGGGGTGACGATGCTGCAGGACCGCGTCAAGGAGAAGCTCAGGGAGCTCATGGGCGACTACTCCGACGACACCCTTGCCGTGAGCGCCGCTCCCTCTTTCCCTCTCCCACTCCCATCCATGCCGCGGTGCGGTACCCGATCCGTTGCTAAAACCCTAGCGTCGCACATGCTATCTGCGGAATGCGGTTCCGTAGCGGGCGGCGCGCGGCGCGCCTCTCTCTGGATTTTGCGGAATCTCGTTTCGAATCGGATATTGGGTATTGCTTTCCTTTAGGATCGGCTGTGGGCATGCTATGGGGTTTAGCATGGTTCATATGCTCTGGAGATTGGGGGCACACGATCCCCCACCCCACGTTTTAGATATTGGATTGGATTGTGTAGTGGGGATAGCTGCTATTTGTCTTCCTATGCAATCAGCTACGCGTTGTTTTGAAGGAAGTGTGTTTGGATTGTTGTGCACCTTTTAGCACCTCTGGTGTGTCCGAAGTGGAGGTTAAAGTACTTGGTTGCTTTATTTCTGTTTTCAGTATTGTGATGGACAATTTATATTGTTGCTATTACCATATTAGGCTTGTTCTTTTCTCGCTCTGGCAAATCCATAGCCCATTATTATTGATTATCTGTCTATATCTTGTTGTTGCTCAGGAGTATGTTGTGGTGTTGCTAAGAAATGGGAGGCGCAAGGATGAGGCTGCCAAGGAGCTACAGGTTTTTTTAGGCGATGACAATGATGCATTTGTATCCTGGTTATCTTCGCTTACCTTAACCTTTCCTGTTTCATTTTCTTTTCATGTATCATGCATTTCCCTGATAACATCATGAGTTATGTACAATCTTGCAGGTTATGGGATCATCTGTCCTCAAATTTGCACCTATATGTTCAGCCTAAAGCTACCTCTTCTAAAGATGATGCTAGAAGCACTCACAGTGCTGCCAGAGGATTGCCTGTTCACAGTGTGACAAGCAGCATACAAGTGAATCATGAACCTGAAGTTGAAACCCAGAAGACAGTGATAAATCATCAAAAAAGAGATTGGGGTAATCAAAAAAGAGATTGGGCAACAATTGATCAAGGTCAATCCGAAGCAGTTCCTCTTAGAAGTGTTGTAGCCAATGTTTCTCATGCAGAGGAAAAAGATTTTCATGAATCACATGCTGATGAAAGGGCTTTTCATAAATCACATTCTGTAAGGCGAACCGCTCTCCTGACATGCATAACCACAGAAAGAGGAGCAGAGACGCAGATATGCGGTCTACCAAGGTTTTTAATCCACTTTAGTTCATGCTTGTTATTTTACATATCTGAGCAACATTCACAGTATCTCCTGTTTCTTCTTTTTGTGTATGTGTTTGCTAATTTTCTTTCATAACAGATGGTCTCATATGAAGCATATGAATATGCCTAGCTTTATGTCTCTTACTCTCTTATATTCTTCAAAAATATGCTAAATTCTTATAGTGTAATAGATTTCTTTTTCTGTGTCAATATTACTGCCTACATATGGAACAGAGTGCATTTCCCTGTTTACACCACATGTAGTCCATTTGGGTTTTATAACTAGAACATAATGTTTTTATATCTGGTGAAGCCATAAATAAAACCTTGGGGGTAACTTAGGTCATTGCATTCTGTTAAGTGGCAGTAGCATTATCTGCATTTTCTCTTTCTGTGTGTCTGCCCCAATATTATTTGAATATTCCACTGTTTTGCTTTTCATGATTGTTAGTATAAGTATTCTAAAGAAATTGTAGTTTGTCCCAATAATGGAAATCCTATAACCTGATTATAACATACACGCCAGATTGTGCAAGTTGAAAGGAAAGGGTGAAAGCTGATCACATTGTTCTAAACTTCTAATAAAGGCAGTACATGGTCAGGTTTCAAAGTTCAAGCTGCAAGTTTTAGGTCCTACTAGCAAGAAGATAACAGCTACCATTATTGATATGCAACCTCTGTTCCTTTTTATAGTATGTGCTTTCTCTAGTCACAAATAAGTGATAGTTTGGGTTGTCTTAAGTCAGCCGTTTCAATCTTTGGTTGTGTTCTACTTTTTATGGGTTGAGTTTGGATAGCTAAAAATGTTAAGTAGATTTGTCTTAAAATATAGTTTCGTAATATTACTCTTTTACTCTGTTTTATGATTATCTTATGATAAAATGTACTAGTGAAAGTTGGGTTTTGAAGATCGTGTGAATGTCCAAAAATCACTTATGTGTCTGGAGGGAGTATTTTGGAACCCTCTATTTAAACTATGCAAGTAGATGCTTAACATCTTCTACATTTAAATCTAGATTGATGTCAAAACTGACTGTTACCACAGATGGTAATTCTGTCATTCTGGTCACGTAGAAATTGATTCCATGTGGATATGCAGTAATGTTGGGGGTTAGGTGTTCATTAGAGGTGAGGATAATCTGTGAATCAAATATTTAAATATTCGAGAAATCTACAAAAGAGTGATTGACTATAGTGCTTGGCCAACTTTAAGAAAAATATGATTCAATGGTTGTGTGCTTTATCTTCTTTATTTCTCACTCTGTTTTAAATTACGTGATGTTTAGGACAAGTTATTTACTTTTTTTATGAACTAATTAGTTTGTCCTTGACTACATATATTTTAAAAGCTTTGCAAGTTCTCTCAATGGAAGTAACTTCCTTTTCTGCCCAGCCTTTTATCTTTGTTGTTTGTGACTATTTTAATGTCTTTTGAAATATGGTTGTGTGCTCTATCTTGTTTATTATTATACCATTACTGATGTGATCTATGAACTGCTGTAAGATCTCTCAATGGAAGTAAGTTCCTTATTTCCCCTGCCCTTTCCTTATTTTGTTTATAATACTTTTTACACTTTTCCAGAGGACATCTCAATCTCATCCAGTTGCTGGTGCGCCACGTCGGCTTCTTCAGTTTGCTGTTCGTGATGCTGTCAAAACTGTGCAGCCAGTTACTTCTAGCTCAGAACAAGCTTCCAAGCGACTTCGTTCTGTAGTGTCTGCATTGGCATCAGATTCCACACTTGATATTACTCATATTAGGTTACAGAAAACAAATTCAGATTTGAGAATACCAGCTGCCACAGCAGCACTAAGAGCTGCAGCTGAGGCTGCTAAAGATGCTATCAAGGATAGCTTTTCTGGAAGTGTTTTTAGTAGATTGGGCAGAATGCCCACAATAAATTCTACTGATCAATCACATGCTCGTAGAGAACAAGATCTTGAAGGCAAAGAATATGAGAATATAGATAACATACAAGCAGAAAATCAAGTTAATTTTTATGAAAGAAATCAACATGGTGGCAGCGATGTTCACATGCGTGATCGGAGAACAGAGGAAGCTACAGGTTCTATTCCCATCATTAATGAGTATGATCACAACAGTGCAGTTAGGTGTAATGGATTGGGTTCTCGCCTAAGTGGATTGCCTGCTAGTGGAGGTAAAGAGTCATTAGTGCTGGGGTATGTAAGAGGAGCTTCTGAAGTAAGAAGCAGAAGATTGATAGCTCAGGGGCCACATGCTGGTTCAGGACGAAGACCATCTGAAAAGATCCTAAATGTTTCTGGTAACACTAACGCACAGAAACTTCCAACTCATGCAACTAGGGATGCCATTGCATTTGACCCTCAAGTGCCAATGGAGAAGGCTGCTGATGCAAGGAAATCAGATGTGAAGATTGCACATGCTAATGACATGTCCATGATGATGACTGATAAGTCCAAAGTAAGTTTTTTAATCTGTATTTTCCAATGGCTCCTTTGGTTCCTACAAGTTATGTAGTGATTTACTGTAAAATTAGCAACTGTTTCATTTCATCATATGTTCAGTGTTTAGAAGTGTTGTCATCCCTAATTTTAATGTCGAGTAAAATGCATCACAGGTACAAGAACTAGCAAAGTTGTGAGGTGGGTAAACTTATAGAACCTGAAATGTGCTCAAATTTGTCAGGAAAATTCTTTAAATTATGTATGATTGGTCAGAATCAGAAACCATGCCATGTCTGCGTGCACGTAGCACTAATTTTTCATCCACTACATTTACACCATCTTCCTCTGGAATTTAACCAGGAAGTATATGCCACATGCCCATGTGAACACATGGGCTATCTCAACCATCCGTCCCCTCACATGCAATGCATCTCAACCGTTAGATTCACTAGATTCCTGGGTCCACATCCATCCATCCCTTCACATGATTGTATCCTAACCGTTGGATGTACATTGTGTGGCTGTGATAACCCATGTGGTCGCAAGGGCATGTGTAATTTCACTTTGGGAATTTAACGTACAAAACACAGATAATCAGAATAATGATATGCAATATTCTATCTAGCACCATGAGAAAACATTCTAACCATCTGTCTAACTAGCTAGAGAATTATAACAAGAGTGGAACAAAGCTAGGCATATACCCATGTTATGGGTACCCCAGCCAGCGCATGCTCCTTTTTCTGTCAAATTTTTTACCTACAACGAACCATTTAAATAGGTTAACGGAAGTTACCCGCCTCATAAGTTGACCTGTGGTGTCATTTACCCTTTAATGTTTCAAGTCAATGCATCCAGACCAGCATACCGTGCCATGCCAATTTGACACAAAAATCATCAAAACACCAAGTAGAGAATCCAAAATTCACTCATGGAACTCGTTAAGTCAGTTGTTAAAAGTATGTTGAGGTCAGTAGTCAGTAATTCTCACCAGTTTGTCGGACTGCAACACACTTTCATCTTTCAAGGACTGCATCAAAATTTGGGACTATAGCCTTGTATCTTACTCATGCTCTTCTTTCATTTTTACTGTCTATAAATGTTCATTTTGTAACGCTGCATTTTATTTTCTGAGTGATTTGTGATTCATCGATTATATTTTTTTAAATACAATCCAGGGTTTGATACAGCCAAGTTCAATGCTGGGGGCACAGAAGGCTTCATCAGGTGGTATGTAAAACTGCTTGCTTTATGAGTGAGATAACCGATTTAGTTGGTTTACGTTGGGCAGATATGTTGGGAAAGCAGTCCTTTTATACCCTTTTTTTTTTCCTATGATGGCAATGCTTTGATTCATGCTTCCTGTTGTGCTTGATATCAATTAAAAAAAAAGCTAGTAGGAATTTGGAAAGTACGAGTTAATACAATATCATCGGAAAACTAGTATTAACCGACTTTTAGTGATATTAGTCTTTGAGACTTTATCAGTTTTCCTAAAATTTGTTCGATAGGCACTTGTTTTTTTTCATAAACACTCTTTTTGTATACTAGATGAAAAAATTTGCAGAGATTTGGCATCTGCAATATTCTGGTCGATTAGGCTTTGATATGAAGACTAATTTTTGTTTTCATTTAAAAGGTCACTATTGTAACATCACTTGACTCATCCATCTTTTCAACCCTGTTAAACTACTACATTTTTCATGTTGTTTCTTTGCTTTTTAGTCCCCACTTTATGATTAAGTAAGTTTTTGTTTTTTTGCCCCTTTAGCTGCTGGATCAAATACTACAGGTCAAGCTGAAGGTGGCCCTGATTGTAGAACTGTCTTTGTTAGCAATGTAAGTGTTCCTCTGCTTTTCCCCTTATGTTCATATAGCTGAAGACTTGGATTTTACTAGTTGTTTTCTGTCTCTTTTAGGTACATTTTGGTGCATCAAAAGATGCTCTTTCTCGTCACTTCAATAAGTTTGGAGCGGTCTCAAAGACCCATATTGTGACCGATGGTGTCACTGGTCAGTCAACTGGGTATGAATTCTAAGTCTTGTATGAAATTCTGAAAAAAAAAGAATAGCTTTGTTAGATTATATTCTCAGTTTTTTCCACTCCTTTTGATTGATCAGCTCAGCGTATATTGAGTTTTTGCACAAAGAATCAGCAGAGCAGGCGTTAACCCTGAACAGGACATCATTTATGTCACGCATTTTGAAGGTAATATTACTTTGGCCTAACTTCTTTGTAATTGTACGGTAAGTGCATGTTTGGATCCCATGAATTGAAACCAAGATCTTCTAGAAAGTGCTTTCCATTTCATTATTAAATTACTTTCCAATTCCTATCAATTCTTGTGAACCAAACATGGCCTAAGGTTTTTTTTAGGGACTTTTATGGATCATGGCCTAGCTGCTTTGTTGAGATTTTGCTGTACTTTCTGCGATTTAAGATGTTATCATGTCTAGGGATGTCGATAGTTGAGTTGCTTCAAGCGCGTGTACAATTAATTTTGACTTGTGTATTGTGTTTTCTATGGTAGTGCCAGTAGCATTTATTATCTTTTAATATATTGGTAAAATTATGACAAGAGAAGTTATACTCAGGCAGTATATGCCCATCGATTTTGTGCTTTTTAGCATTCTTTCTGATCTATTCTCAGCATCTAGATCTTAGAAGTACTCCATTCATTTTTTACGCAGGTCGTTCGGAAAAGCTCCACTGAAGCAACCCAATTGCCTGGCTTGCCCCGTGCTTCTTGGGGATCACCATTTGCTTCAAGGCTCATTAGAACTGCATATCCAAGGCCGACGTTTCCTGGTGCAATCCGTGGACGACCCCCACTCAGGGGTGTTGCCCGGAGTTTACAGTGGAAGCGCGTTGCTGCTGATTCCGCAGATGCTGGAAAACCTAGTCAAACTGCACCTGCAGCTCCTGGGAATCAGTTGGTCACCCCGACCACACGAAGCTTCACCTACACACGCACGGAGCCAAAACCAAATGACGGTGCGATGGCATGACTGCTCAGCTGCAGCATGCGGCAGCTCCTGATGAATCTCGCAGAAAGAGCTCGTCATTGATGACTTTCGCAGTTCATTCAGCTGCTTTTGGTAAATAGTTATGTAGCTGCAGATGTTAGTTCGTAGCAGGCTGGTTTTTGTGGACCTCAACCTTTGAGCAAATATTCTGTGAGAGGTTTTCTGTGCTGTTTTTTCACCATCGGCTCACATGCTGTGCTGGCTAGCTGTTCGGACTTCGTGGACGGAGAGTAAAATATATAAAAAGTAGTAAAGGAAAAGACGGACGCGATAGGAACGCTGCAACATTTGTTATTATTTATTGATGGATTATTTAGCCTCCACGGTTTCCTTTCAAATGGGTTGATCTGTGATCATAACCAAAACCATTGTTTCAGTAAGGAGCTTCTACTTGTTTCTACCGGAGGGTAGCTTTCTTGGCCCAGTTTTAGAAACCTGTGAGGTTTGCTTGTCTACTGCACGTCTGCACATCAGCAAATGTTTGTGCGTGTTTCTACTCAAATAAATTTTTTTTAGCAGCCTGTCGTCCTGGGTGTCTGCTGTACTGTACTGTACATGTTTTCTCAAGAGAAGTGCATTTTATCTTGGAATCAGCGGAACTCACGGGTAGCTAAAATCCAAGTACTGTTCGCATTGATCATTGAGTCATGAAAGTCAGGTGACTGGAGAACCGGAAGACAAGAACACTTCTGTGGGCTGTGGCAGCCCCCTCATCTATTGCTGTCGCCCTGCGTACTGTATCTGCATGCTGATTTCTTGTGTACTAGTGTTTCTTTATTTGTTATGTTTCGATTTATGGGTGAAACAAAAACAATCCCCGTGACAATACCGCTGGCGCTGAGCATTAAAATATCAACCGGGGCGGGCGGTTGTTCTACTGATTGTTGATGGGTGCATTTGCCTGGCTTTCACTATGATTGTACGGTTTTTTTTATAATGTTCCTAGTCCAAGATAACGTTAGTGCTACTTGGAAAGCTATCCCCTCCGTTGTTTCCAGCAAACCATATCTTTTTTTTTTCACTTTCACGTCATCGACGAGAGCAGTGGGTTCTTGCGCGGACCAAGGGGGAGCTATGGTCTTGTGCGGGTTCTCTAAAGAGGATTAGAGGGAGTGTCGACTCCTCGATAGCTCAATAAAACATCGCATTGCCCCTTCCTTTGTTTTTATTGTGCAATTTACTTTGAGCATTTCAATTCCCGCATTTCCTTTCTTAGTATTGAATTGCTAGTTTAGAAATAGAACTAGGTTGCTAAACTTTGCGTGGTAGAACACTAGAACACAATTGTAGGCACAAGAGGTGATTGACTTTTAAAATTAGGATTTGATTCTTGATTTAGAATTTACAAAAGTCTAATTCACTGTTCTCTTAGGCATCTTGATCCTTTCAGCGTTATTAGTGCCTTTTGGCTATGAGAATCGATTCCGTTTCTTGGAAGGATCATTAGATTCTATGCCAAACGTATCTAATGGAGTGGTTTGACGGAGAAATGTTCGCATAAGATGTTTCTAGGTGATTCTAGTTCATCTCAGTAAGAATCTAATCGGTAGGCAAACGATTTCACCCATTCTTACTATTTCAGTAGAGAAACGTTTATATTGAGAATGTAGATAGAAAAACATTTGTCGGATAATATGGAATCCCGTCAAACACACATGTTACAGAGCAGGTAACAATGTAATGAGTACTCCCTCCATCCAAATTTAAGTGGACGTTTAGGATTGATGAAGGAACTTAGTGATGTTATGAAATTACTATACTGCCCTTGTAAAGGACGTTTGGCATCCACAGTATTAGCAGAACACAGTGCATTTCTAGTAGAAAAAATATAGATCTGACACATAAAATATGAAAAGGAGTTTCACAAAAAAGCAAAGCAATGCCTTTAATACAACAAGTGTCTAGGAATAAGCAGTCTGTGCTATCACAGAAACATTCTAGCATTTGTGCCATTGCGCCTGCACTTCAGAGTCCCATCGGCTTTTTTTTTTCAATATACCTACACTCGAGTAAATAATAAATAAAATAAAATAAATTTAATGCTGCACTTCTGTTGGTTGCTGGTAGCCTGCACGCGTACGCCAGGTTTTAGGTCCTCAGTCCAGTACGTGAGCGATTATATTGGGAAAAATTTTAAACTCTACACGTCCATTTAATCTGGGACGGAGGGAGTAACAATGATCACTCGCTAGGCAACGCGAGGCATACAAACACTAGTCTGCTGACATAGTATCTCTCACCCTGACTCACACAGTCACACCATCCGCTGGGAGCAGAGTTGATTTTTTTTTTCTGCGGCCAGCAATGGTGGAATGGATACTACCTGAACGTCACGTCGCCTCCAACACGCAGGACAAAGGCGCCACTCCAAAGTCCAAAAGTGACAGTGCCCAGTATCGCAAAGTCCAAACCGAAATAATGCAAAAGCCGGCAGAATGTACTGCCATCCTGCAGGCGATATGTTTACTCCTACCCAACCACCCTAGCTAGTCTACTCGTGCAATGACCAGACCAGACGTGCGTTCTGATCTTGTTGACGAGTCGATAAGTGGTGAATGATTTTGCTGAGCGTTCTTGTTGCCTTTTGGCCTGCCGCACAAAACAAACCAGTCGACGGGCACACTCTCGCTAGCTGATGCTCCACTTCCACTAGTCCACACTACACTCACCTGGCTCCGATCCGCTCGTCGTCCATGGCCGCCGCCGCCGCCTGCCTCCTAGTTTCACTACTGATCGCGGCCTCAACCTCACCATCTTCGGCGGCACCATCATCATCAGCGGCGGCAGAGACGCCAGAAGAGCTCCTGCTCGACTTCAAGGCGTCCCTGCAGGACCCATCAGGCGCGCTCTCCTCCTGGTCGCGCGCCACGCCCTACTGCAACTGGCCGCACGTCACCTGCACCAGCGCCGCCGCAAACTCGACCGTCCCCGTCTCCGTCTCCGTCTCTCTGTCCCTGCAGGGCCTGGGCCTCTCCGGCGAGCTGTCCGTCGCCACGGTCTGCCGCGTGCCGGGCCTGGTCGCGCTCAGCCTCGCGTCCAACGGCTTCAACCAGACGATCCCGCTGGAGCTGTCGCGGTGCGCGTCGCTGGCCGCGCTCAACCTCAGCGCGGGGACGTTCTGGGGCCCGCTCCCGGAGCAGCTCGCCATGCTGACCTCGCTCGTGTCGCTCGACCTCAGCCGCAACAGCGTCGAGGGGCAGGTGCCACTTGGCCTCGCCGCGCTGCAGGTGCTCCAGGTGCTCGACCTCGGAGGCAACCTGCTCTCCGGCGTGCTCCACCCGGCGCTGTTCGGCAACCTCACCAGCCTGCGTCTCCTCGACCTGTCCAGGAACCAGTTCCTCGAGACCGAGCTGCCGCGGGAGCTCGGCGGGATGAGCAGCCTCAGGTGGCTGCTCCTGCAGGGCTCAGGGTTCAGCGGCGTCATCCCGGAGTCCTTCCTCGGGCTGGAGCAGCTGGAGGTTCTCGATCTGTCCATGAACAACCTCGCCGGCGTCGTGCCTCACGGGTTCGGCCTCCGGCTGCAGAAGCTCATGGCTCTGGACTTGTCGCAGAACGGCCTGTCCGGGCCGTTCCCGGAGGAGATCGCCATGTGCTCGATGCTTCAGAGGTTCGAGGTCCACGACAACGCCTTCAGCGGCGAGCTCCCCGCGGGGCTCTGGTCGCTGCCGGACCTGCGCGTGATCCGGGCCCAGAACAACCGGTTCACCGGCCGGTTGCGCGAGTTCCCCGGCGGCGGCCAGTCTCGGCTCGAGCAGGTTCAGGTCGACAACAACAGCTTCTCCGGCGGGATACCTCGGAGCATCGGCCTGGTCCGCACCATGTACCTCTTCTCCGCCTCCCTGAACGCGCTCAACGGCAGCTTGCCGGACAACCTCTGCGACTCCGACTCCACCGCGTTGAGCATCATCAACGTCTCCCGCAACGCGCTCTCCGGCACCATCCCGGCGTTCAACAACTGCAGGAGGCTCGTGTCGCTGTACCTGGCCGGCAATGGCTTCACCGGGTCGATACCGCCGTCCCTCGGGGACCTGCAGGTGCTCACGTACATCGACCTGTCCAGCAACGCCCTCACCGGCGGCATTCCGACCGAGCTCCAGAACCTGAAGCTCGCCCTGCTCAACGTCTCGTACAACCAGCTCTCCGGCCGCGTGCCGTCGTCTCTCATCTCCGAACTTCCCGCCCTGTTCCTCCAGGGGAACCCGGGGCTGTGCGGCGGCCCGGGGTTGCCGAAAGACTGCGGCGACGCGCCATCGCTGAGGAGGCGTCAGGGACTCGCGGTGGCCGCAACGGTGGCGTCGTTTCTCACCGGCGTGGCGCTGCTCGCTGTCGGAGCATTCGCAGTCTGCAAGAGGTTCTCCTCCTCCTCCTCCTCCTCCTCCTCCTCCCCGTGGAAGCTCGTGCTGTTTCACCCTGTCAGGGTCACCGGAGAGGAGCTGCTCGCTGGGTTCCACGACAAGAACATCATCGGCAGGGGTGCCTTTGGAAGAGTTTACCTGATCGAGCTCCAAGACGGGCAAGACGTAGTTGCGGTGAAGAGGCTGCTGCTGAGTTCATCATCAGGCAACAAGCTAACAACATTCAGAGCAGCCAAGAACGAGATGAAAGCGCTGGCGAAAATCCGGCACAAGAACATCGCCAAGATGCTGGGATTCTTCTACTCGGAGGGCGAGGTCAGCATCATATATGACTACCTGCAGACAGGAAGCCTGCAGGATCTCATCTGCGCGCCGAAATTCACAATCAGTTGGAAGGACCGGATGAGGATCGCCCTGGGAGTAGCTCAAGGTCTGGCACACCTTCACCATGATCATGCACCTGATCAGGTGCTGCATAGAGACCTCAAGTCGAGCAATGTGCTTCTCGGCGATGAATTCGAGCCCAGGGTTACCGGATTTGGGATTCATCGTGTTGTCGGGGAGACGGCGCACCAGTCTTGCATCTCTTCGGATCTGAATTACAAGTGCTACATTGCACCAGGTATGTTTTTTTTTTGTAGATGAATTGAAGCACTCTCAGATTGCAATGCTCGCACGTGCAGTGCAGTTCCATATACCAGAAGCGTTTTTGTGTGTTGTTTCAGCTCAACATTTTGGCTTTGACTGGATGTATAAATACGAAAGAAAACGAACAGTAGCAGATTTCACTGATGAAGTTTATTCTGCTCCTTTTTTTTCTTCTCTGAAACCAGAGCAAAACTGCACCAAGAAACCAACGCACCTCATGGACGTGTACAGTTTCGGGGTCATCCTACTGGAGCTGGTCACCGGAAAGCCAGCAGAGCAGCCGGCGTCCGACGACGACTCCGTCGACATCGTCAAGTGGGTGCGGCGGCGGGCCAACGTGACTGGCGGAGTGTCGCAGATACTTGACGCCAGCATCGCCAGCGCAGCGACGCAGAATGGGATGCAGGCCACTCTCGAGCTCGCTCTGCGCTGCACGTCAGTGATGCCTGATCAGAGACCGGCCATGGATGAGGTTGCCCGGTCGCTGCAGGCACTGAGTTTTACTGGTAGTGTTCATCCACAGACGCCGCTGATCACTCGCTCAGGACTCTGATGGCACTGGTAGCTCAAGGGTTCACAGTATCTGTCACTGCACAGCCTTTGCTTCTTGTACATACAGTACATGGCGATAGGAGATGGGTGGGGATGCAGGCATAATAAAGAGGAATAAAGGATCAGCGTGATCACAAAGCTTATTCTGCAACAAGATTTAGATTTAAAAAGAACAAGCTGTCACCAAAGGAACTCATAATATCTAATTCTGGCGGAATCATGGAACGAAAATAATGACACAATTTTAATAGGTGAGATAACAGTATATACTAACTAAAAGCCATAACTGGTTTCAAATAGTTTGCAGGAGATAATAGTATAACTAAAAGCCATAACTAGATTCAAATAGTTTGCAGGCGCCATGTACCTTGTGACTGACACTCGAGTATAAAAGTGGCAGGTTCAGGCCACAAACATGACAAGTATAAATAAATACAGGAATCAAATGTTTCAATATATGCAGCCATCTGGTTAAGCATCTGATTATTTTCCTCCCGTAGAAGCTGGGATTGCACTGTCAGAGTGTCGAAAACAGGTACCGATTCAGAGTGCAATTAAACGTATGCACACAAGTTAAGTTCACATTTTCATTACCATTAATATACTTCTGCTGAATGAATGGATATAGAAATGAACTCTGAATGGAAGAAACAAGACAAGCATTGGTTAGACGAATGCAGTTACATAATGGACTTCTTTTTATATCAGTCCATCAGAAGGAATATATATGAATCTTGACAGAAAACAAAAACAAGACTTCTATGCCATAATTTTACACTGCAACATTAATAAGGTAAAGACTTCGTTACTGACATCCGTATTTTAGTCCGAGCGCACGCGCAGCTCCATCCCCCGCACTCCTCATCTTCCAAGTGTGTGCCTCCATGGGCGCGGCTCCTCTCTCCTCTCCCTCCCTCTCTCTCCCCTGTGACCTGCTCCCCAACTCCGGCGAGGGCGCGGATCCGGCGGCGGCAAGGACTCTCCCCTCCTCTCCCTCCCTCTCCCCCCTCTCTCTCCCGACGACCTCCTCCCCAACTCCGACGAGCAGATCCGGTGGCCATGGCAGATCTGGCGGTGGTCGTGGTGGATCCGGCCAGGTATGTCCTCCTCCGATCTAGGGTTCCAGCGAGCTTTCCCCTTGTCTCCCCCAACTCCGGTGGGATATAGTGGCTGGCCGGGGGAGGGAGGTAGGTCAGGCGGTGGGGATGGTCAATGGGTGGTTTAGGAGAGCGGGCGGCGAAAGGGGCGGTCGGGCTAGGCCGGGGCGGGGGAGCTCCTGCCATGGCAACGGCGGCGGTGGCGGAGAGGGGAAGAAGGTGGCGCCGTGGGCGAGCTAGGGTTTCGCCGGAGGCGCGGCGGGGCGGTGGATGGTGGCGGGGGCGAGGGCGAGGAGGAAGAAGGTCGGAGGGGAGTCGCAGGCACGCCAGGCGTGAGGTAGAAGACGGCCGTGCGTGCGACCACGCACGACCGTAATTTAGTCGTGTCCCATTAATAAACCCAAAAATTTCCTAATGCAGCATCTTCCTTGAAAACTTCACGAAAACCCAATGAAAAACTCAAGGGTGACAGCAAATGCTGGACAAGGTAGCAGGTTCGTTGACTACATGTGAGTGACCTTTCATAAATCATAACTATAATCCAACCTACCTTGTACACAGCAAGTCACTTCATTTCCTCATCCAGTTCGTGCCCAATATCAGATAGCAATTATAAGCTCGTCACGATGAAGTAACAGTAAAACATTGGCACCCGTCAGTGTATTTCTACTATAACTTGTTCTAGGAGAATATGCTAATGGATCCATAATAATTCTACATAATGAAAATGTTGCTACTTGCTTGTTGTTAGAATATGCATCTTATGGGCTGGCCATGGGCCTGGCACCCAAGCCCATCGGCTGGGCCGCCTTTAGGGATTATCGTAGATGATCACTGATTAGGCAAGAATCACTGTTGATTGGGTTTTTCTATGAACCTTTCCTAATCCTTGCCTACATATTGTACTCCATGTACTCATATGAATCTATCAATTTTCCTGAGACATTCTCTCTTACATTATTAGCCGCAGTTTTCCGAGACCTATTTGCTCTCATGTATCAGCCGCCGCCGCCTAGGTTTAGGTCTCTCTTCCGCTGCACACCCCCACCCCACCCCACCCCGCCGCGGCGCGCACACCAACGCGCTGCTCACTTGTGTTTTGTTATAGTTTGTTACCATGCTTGTATTGTATCAGGATCAACAATACAAGCAAATGAAGCGTAAGAATATGTTCAAACAAATATGCAAATAGTCAAACAATGGAAAATCTAATGTTTATAGGCAGTACAGAAACTGATAATAGAATTCAGTACATTACCAATGCCCAGATATATTACATAACCCATCAAATTATTTCAACACAACATAATGAAAATTAAACACAAAAAGGAGACAATAATTATTCAGTTACCTCAACAGTTCAGAGCATCTATCACAGCATATCCCTTGCTTCTTGCATATAGCAGTGCACTTGGTGTGTACGAAAACAGAATATATAAATAGAAATAAAGGATCAGTGCAATCTCAAAGCTTATTCTGCAACAAGCTTTAGATTAAAAAAAGAACAAGCACCACAGAAACTGGTAATAAAATTCAATTAACAACATTACCAACACCAAAAATATTACATAATCCATTGAGTTATTTCAGCACAACAACATGAAAATTGAGTATAGAAAGACAATAATTATTATCCGGTTACATGGAATAAGCATACAAATATTACATAGGCTACAGGCAAGTAAACAAACTGAACATTATTTCACGATACAGGCTACACATGAGGCAGTTCCTCAACCTTCTCTGCGAGATTTTGCTTCACCTTGAAAACAAGCTCTGACTTCCAAGACCACAAGCAATAAACTCAATTTCCACCAAGGTGCTTGGTGGTCCTCTCTATGTCGCCGAGAAGTTCGGCGACGCAATCATTCTTCCATGTCTGCAAGATCTGCTCGTGCTCTTGCTCGAGTCTGATAAACTTTTCTTCCTCCACTGCTGCTGCTAACGCTACTGTTGTAGCTGTTGTTGATGCTCATTACATCGCTCAAGAAGTACCAGCAGATTGTGCTATGCGGATGCCCAGGTAAAAAGCCAACCGGAGGAGCCCTGCACGGCGTGGACCTCCCAGATTCTATGTCAAAAACCATGCCTTGATCCCTACCACGCCCACCAATCCAGTATACACAGTTGCCCCTCAATCCTGGCACACCATCTGCATACATTGACACTGCATTGTTCCTTCCCACAAAAAGCGAGTGACCTCCAGGTCCTTCACCACATCCCAGCAAGGCTGTCGTCGAGGATAGTACCTAAGCACCAATATCTCATTTTCCGCGACGCGGCGCTGACCTCCTGCAGGCAGCTGAAGAGTAACAGTGCAGCTTGCGTTCCTCCAAACTTGGTAAAGATTGCCCTCACAGAACACCAAGTTCTTCGCACTAGTAAACGACGACACAGTGTCATAAGGTGGAGCAAAGACAGTGGTAGGGTTGAACGGGAGGTTGGCCTCAGACAACAGGGGCTCAACAGTGGCTGCGGCATTTAGGTGTGGTCCTTGAGATTCAGGTGGAACTTTCTTATAGGATGGGACGAATGTTTCTGCACAGAACGTTACCCTCAGTGGAATAGTTGGATCCTGATCTCTTGTTCGGGCCTGTTCATAGCGCATCATCCGAAAATTGCGCTGATGTTGCCATCGCAGTGGGCGAAAATTAATTGTGCGTTCAGCAGGTTGCGGTGGCTGGAGAACAGAGAACTCTGGCTCCGAGGGCCCTGCTTCATCGGCGTTGGCAGGCTTCCGGCGCCGGCGCTCAGGGAGACGGAGCACATGCACGTCCCCACACTTGGTGAGGCAGTAGACCTTACCTTTGTCGGTGTAGACGACGTCGGTGAGCTGATCCCCGCTGGTGAGGCGGACAGGTTCCATGACGGCCCACCTCCTGGCACCGGCGGTGACGTACGCGATCCTGTCGATATCGCAGATTGCCGCGGCGGCGAAGTCGTCCTTGGCCGGGGTCGGGGTGAAGACGACCTTGGAAACCCAGCGGCTCTCGTAGATCAGCGGCGGGAGGAGGATCTCCACGGCAGCGATGGGGTTGAGGAGCACAAAGACGGTCTGGCCGCTGAAGAGGACGACGGAGAGCGCGAGCCAGCCGTTGCTGGAGCCGACGCAGCGGCTTCCCGAGACGATGGCGGTGAGCTCGAAGGACCTCCGCGTGGGAAGGGATGCGGCGTAGGGGCACCAGCGGGCGTCGTCGGCGACCACGAGGAGCGCGGGCGACGGCGGCGCGAGCGCGCAGCGCCACGCCGTGCAGGCGCCGCGCGCGCTGGCATACCACTTGAGGTCGAGGCGGTCTCCGATGCGGCAGAGGAGATCTGGCGGCAGGTCAGCCCAGCGCCGGAACGGCGCCATGGCGACCAGCGGATTCGGAATGCTAGGGTTTGGAGAGGGCGGATGCAGGCGATTCCCCTGCTGGGGAATTTCACGATCCATTGTTCGGGTGGGGGATTTTACGAAGGGGCCCTCTCGGTTACGATGCGTTTGCGGAATGGTCCAACAGCTGATAGAAAGGAATCGGCACCGCTTTCCCAGGCACATAGCCCAGCTTTGATACTTGGCCCAAAAAAAAGGCCCAGTTTGGGAATGAGGTAAAGAACTGTTTTTAGGGCTCGTTAAGAGCGAAGCTCGATCGAATGGGCCTTAGTAGGGTTTTGGAATCTGCTTAGAAACATGTCTGCTAGAACACTAGGAACTAATTAGAGTTTTCAGCTTATCTCTCTCAGAATAGGTTGTACAACAGTTGACAGAATTGCACGAATGAACAGGTTGTACAACAATTGACAGAACTGCAGGAATTACTTGAGGCAAGTGATTCAGATAAAAATACCAACGATATATGTATCTACAACCGGGGGCACATTGTGTTCAACACAAGAAAAGTTTACAGTCATTTAATGGTGTTAGGGAAGCTTCACCGCTGTTCTCATGACTTTTGTCTTCAAGCAATTTTGTCAAGCACAAATTTTTCTTCTAGTTGCTTCTCGGGAATAGGTTAAATATAAGAAATCTGCTTAGAAAGAAAAACAAAGTAATGGATGATTATACCTGTGTTTTATGCAAACTGGGCTCGAAGAGAGTGCCTTTCACCTATTTTTTTAATATCTTTTTAGCCAGAGGTGTTGGCACTATCTCAATATACATCGAAACTTGAATCTTCAGCCGCTGGACATGATCGTTGAGGCTAGAACAAATTTTGGTAGCGTCATTTTCAGAGAGAGTAATCATAGCAAGATGGATCATTTGGGAAATGAGAATGGTATAATTTTTGACAATGCCTCCTGCAACCTCTCGGTTTAGAAGAGACATTTCAAAGAGGAGCTTGAACTGGTGTGCATCAAAGCCAAGCCTAGCAGAGGCCAGTAGGGAGCTTCCCTGCTGACTTGTTCAAAAAACATTCTGGATGATTCTGGTGATTGTTGATTAATGATTACATTCTATGAAAACATTTGGTAGGTATCTAGATTCAGATTCTTGATAGAAAATGAGAAGGATATGAATCAAAACTAAGCAAAATACCCTTTTGGACGACTATCCCTTTCAGTGTAAAAAATGAGAATCGTCGAGGCAAACTTTGGTGAAACGTTTTTACGTTTTAGCATATGTTCATGGGTATTACGGAGATTCACATGAAACGTATGACACCTAAACCTAAACCTAAACGTTTCTAGCATCCAAAATTTCAAATGCACCCGTAGATATGGAAAAGCCAATGCCACCATCATAGACGGCCTTTTGTAGAGGGGGCTTCTAACCCCTTTTCTTAAGGGTGGTTAGGCCGGTCGTCCCTATGAAAGTGGCTATATAAATCGTCGATTCGTAGGAACGATTGGGTCAGCTAGAGGCCCGTTTGGGAGAGCTCCACTCCCTAATTCTTCAGCACTGCTCCTTGATTCTTCGATGGAGTGATTCCTTTTGATTCCTACGAGGGAGCGGGGTGGGAGAGCTAATGGGAATTGATTCTCTACTAATCCCCATCAGAAATTAACAGGGAGCAAGGTGAAGCAGGTTTTTTTTTATCTTCCACCTTGTAGTGTAAATGGAGAAGTGATTATCTGCTGATCCCCACCTGAGGCCCTGTTTGGATGCACCAACTAAACTTTAGCTAGCTAAATTTAGCTGTCATTCATCCAAACAGACTAGCTAAAACTCTAGCTAAAGTTTAGCTATGAGACTTTTTAGCTAGCTAAAATTTAACTCTCAAATTTTAGCTAGCTAAACTTTAGTTGTGTGATTCCAAACAGACCCTGAATCAGTTAGCATTTTAGGCGTTTGGCTGGATGAGAGTGATTCTCTTCGGAGAACCTGGAGCTCTCCAAAACGGGGCCAGAGCCGTTCCTACAAATTATTTTTTTATAAATTATGCAAAAAAAGGCAAAAATAATACCAACTTTTTAATCTAGAGATGCCCCCCTAGTCATGTTTAGGGACTTGCAGTGAATATCTTGAAAGGTTCAATGACCGGTCGATCAAGTTTAAAAACATACGGTGATCACTTTAAGACCTAGATGACATTCTCTCTGGGACCCACATATATTACTTTAAAGATTCAACGATCTAGATGGCAAATTGAGCCAAGTTGAGGGATTAGGTGATTTTTACTCTTATATAAACCACCGTTAATATGAGTCAGAGTTATATAAAACTTCACATTTGAAATGAGATCTTAAAGGAAGTGTAAATAATGCTCGTGTTAAAATTAATGTGACTTTTCTTGCATCTCGTACAGAACTCATGTGAGAGGTGTCACCTTTCCGTGTCATTCGAAAGTTTGCCACGCCGCGGTGCGGTCGTCCGTGCGTGGAGGCTGCCAGCTTCGTTCTAGCACCAAAACTCCGAAAGTTTGAACCGCAGCGGGGGTGGGAAGTGAAAACATTCAAGTCATCCGCCTCCTCTCGCGTCCATCTCCTCTCAAAATCCCCTGCTCCTCCCTCTCTTCCAAATCGTCTCCCCCTCCGGGAACCATTCGCGCGGCTCCGATTCGCTAGAGCGGACACTGAGCTCGAAGCCGTGCACCTTCCTCACTGCTCCTTGTTCTTTCTCACACAAACCATTAATCATGTTTAATCTACATTTAATCTTCGTAGTCAGCGCCTGTATCAGGTCTTTTCTAGCACATCTCAAGTCAGTATAAATATATGTAATGATGTCGAGTTTTTGTTTGCAGCCTATGTCTTCGTAGAAGTTTTTGAACCAATTCTAAGAACTGTGCCAATTATTGATGTGCCACTGTAACCTGATTAGGTTTCGAAAAAAAAGGAGATTCCATTTGGCAAATAAAGGCTAGGCTAGAAATTAAGCCCATCCTAAAGTGCACGTGATGCATGTGCAAGCGCAAAGGTACAAGCGATTCAAATCGAGTTGGACCCACATGTGCCTGGAAAATTTTGAGCTCCGGGTTCAAAATTTTAGCGTCCCGCCCATCTACCCGCTTCAATTCGGCTTTCTTCCTCTTTGAAGAGCCCCCGCCGCCACAGCCTGAAGCACCCAAATCCATGAGATTTCCCCTAGCCCCCTATATCTATTACTGGATTGCAAATGCTAGTTCCATCAGGGGTTCCAGGCGACCTAATCGTGAGGAAGTTTTAGGATTCAGCCCCTTTCGCTCCCATTTCTTGGTGTTTTGATGCGATTCAGGCTCCTTGCTTTTGCAAATCCGGTGAACCTAGTGGCAGGAGGCGCAGGAGCAGTAGTAGGATTTGAACCAGGCAAGTCAAGAATGCGAGAAATTTTGGGGTTGCTGCCTTGCTGGTCGACCATTTGTGTTTATTGGGTGCTCACCAATCTGTTCCTCTGTCGCGTGCTTTGTGCAGAGCCCGAGATGCCTGAGTCCAGGGATGGCAGGAGGGCGGCCCTCGCTGATCTCTCCAGTGGGGCTGGTGGCGGAGGATTCTTTATCAGGAGGGTAGCCTCGCCGGGAGCCCTGGCGGTGAGGGGTGCTGGGAAGCCATTGGCGCGCCGTTATATGTCACCCTCGAGGAACAAGGAGAACCTGCTTCCAGTTTGGGCGTTGAGGGCCACACCGACAAAGAGGAGCCCGCTTCCTGGATGGTACCCCAGGACGCCGCTCCGTGATATTACGGCCATTGCAAAGGTATGCCTAGTATTTCAGTGCTACGATGTGAGCGATTTAACTTATTGAAGGTTTCATTGTTACTGTGCCTACATGCTTTATGATGTATGATTATTAGTTGACCTGCTGATTTCTAGTTGGAGTAGAATTTGTGCCATAGTGGTTTTGTTGGATTTCATCAGAATCAGACAGTTACCCAATGGTCTTAGTGGACTGCAGTGATGTGCTTTTAGCTGCTAGTTTACTGGAACATTTTCCTCAAGCAACACTTCTGAAAAGAACTTGGCATTCTTCCGTCACAGTTATCACTAAAACCTTATCAGAGCTAGTCCCCTGTTAATTTTACATATCTAGATTAATTATCTGTGTTTACTGCCAATGATATATAATTTTAAGTTATTATACTTGACTGTTTGGCACAGCCAGATTTACCAATTTCAGCTGATGAATGCTGACCTTGCAAAAATATTACTTTCTTTTCTTTTCTGTAGTATGGTCCAACTTTATATTACTGTCAGTAGCATGCAACTGAGTGAGATAGATTATACATCAGCAGTACTATTTCTGAATTTCTGGGATCCTTTTTGGGGATTGTGTAATGAATCCAATGAGAATATTTGCTTCAACAAGCTTGCTAAATTGGAGAAACATTCAAAATGGTCTTCAAGCTGTACTTCACCATCTTTAACTTCTATCATTGCACAAAATTGAATTTCTTCTAAAGTATTTGCTCAAATAATAAGCTGTTCTTACTTCCGATATCATGAATGGTAATTTTCTGGTGGACATGTTTACTTTTGAATTTTTTTATACGTGTGCATATCCACTATGTTATTCTATTGCAAAATCAATGCACTGTATGTTTAATTTAGCTTCTGAATGCCATCACTGATCCTTCTGAAAATATTAATTTGTCTGTTTTATGTCACAAGGTCCAACTAAAGAGTACTGTTGGTGCCGAGTAGGAGTAATTGATTGAAATTGATGATAAATCTACTGTGCACTTTCCTACGTTTTAGTGTCCATAAAAAAAGTATATTTTGATGGATTCAATGAGAATTAACTCAATAGGCTGGTTGAATTATAGTAACATTAAAATCAGATTACAAGTTAGACTTCACCCTCTCGTGTTCCACTGTTTTGTGTCTCATTGCCATGCCATGTAGAATATGTAGGACTGAAATTAAAATTCTTCTGAGGTATTGTATTACTCAGATAATAAGATGTACCTAGATCCAACTGTATTCTGAATGGGACATTTGTGGGGTGGACCATTTTACTTTTAATACTTGTTTGTATCCACCATGATATTCTGTTATAAAATTATTGCGTAGTATGTTTATTAGTTCATCTGCATTTTAAGTGCATGCCATCTGTGTTTAGTAATTCCTCTGCAACGCCTAAGCATGCCTTAGTTGCATATTCCATTCGTCCCAATTATAAGTCACTTTGGCTGTGTTCTAAGCCAAACTTCTCTAACTTTGACCAAGTCTAGTGAAATGTACCGACATTTACAACATTATTCAATCCACTATGCAATAGTCTTGAGAGTGAACTTATTTGATATTTTAGAATTTAGATGTCAATATATGTTTATATAAACTTGGTCAAAGTTAGGGAAGTTTGACTATGGCCATAGTCATTTATAATTTGGAACGGAGGGAGTAGATTATAGTTTATGTATGTCATCAAGAATGTTCGATTATTCACTTAGCCACAACTAATATTTGCCAATATTTCAGTACATCTGTTAAGGCATCCTAAAGTTCATCTCTGCATCATTAGTGCATTACAAAACCTGAACAACATATTCAGTGTATGTTTGTTCCCTTGCTAGTTTCCATCTTATTCTGTCTGGCTTGCATGCAGGCTATTCAGAGAAGCCGTTCAAGGATTGCTGCAGCTCAGCAGCAAAGCCAAAGCATCGAGCAGTCTCCGCAATCTGTGAATGTGACTACTCCAGCACAAGCAGAGCAGGATGCTCCTTACATTGCTGAAGCCTCCCATGCTGTTGCATCTGGCTCCGGCTCAACTGAAAGAGAAACTGTAGCAAACCCTGCTACTATCTTGCCTGATGACAATTTGAATGTGTCTTTCTCGCCAGCAGAAAGCTCACTGAATACTCCATCCAAACCAATGGATCCTGCCCTTGCAGACATTGTTGAGAAGAAACTTTCCAGTTCAATAGAGAAGATAGAGAAGTTGGTGAGGAAAAACCTTAAAAAGCGAACACCGAAGGCTGCCCAGGCCTCCAGGAGGGCCAACCAGAGGCGCAACCTCATGTCCATGCGATGAATTTACTTCTGTACTTTCCTGGGGGGAGAGAAGAAAGTCCACCTCAGGCTTGTCCTCCTAACTCGTCTGCTGTTTTCCTTAGCCGCTAGCCTAACTGCCAAGTGCCAATGGCATGATGCACATGGCCATTCCTGGTTCCCTTCTCGAGGACCAAAGGATATGGGGCTATTGGCTCTGCTTGAGGTTCTAGGACTGCAGCTACTAGTGTGAGGTGTGATCTGGTTCATGCTATTGCTGATGTATGCATACTTTTCTGTGTATCCCAGTTGGCTGTCGAACAAATGAAATCTTTAATTTACTTTTGTGCTGCACTATTTACCATAGCCACTACTCCATCTGTCTCAAAATAGAAGTCATTCTCGCTTCTTGAAAACTTAGCTTTTTTGAAACTTTAACTAATTATATATAAAATAATAATAATAATATTTATAATACATAATGAATATCATTAGATAGATCATTGAGTATACTTTTATAATAAATTTATTTAGAGATATAAATGTTGTATGTATTTTCTATAAACCTAATCAAAGTTGAGAAAGTTTGACCTGCACGTATCCCAATATTTTCTTTTGTGGCTGCGTGTATGAACTTCAGGATGTAGGTCAGTAGTACTACGAGAGATTTAGCATAGTGCCTTTGCAGGACAGAGGTGTTTGGTCATGATTTCTAAGCTCCTAGTGTCAGATGCTTTCTACTCAACCTTGTTCTTCAGGAGTAAGGCCCATAACTGAACTGCAAACATGGTGCTCAGTTGAACTTATGTTCTTCTGTTTCTGTCCTTTAGCATTATAATAAATATTTCTTCACATTTTCCCTTTAGGCTCATATATTTTTCCTTGTTTTCCTGCAGCGAATTCTAGGCTGGTAGCCATCGTACAACATAAGCTCAATGGCACCAGGTCATGATCTAGCTATGTCGACGCTAATGAAAGCCAAAGTATCAGATAAGGCAAGTAACAGGCTTTTAATAGGGTCTCAAAACAAATGAGAAAAATAGAGATACTGCAGTTGTGCAAAGTCCCATGCTTGTATTTTGAGTTGCCATCAGTATACAAGTCCAGAGTCCAGTTTTTGTTGTTCTGAAATTCAGTGGCCGAAAGACTTGATCCATGATTTGCTCCTTTTTGAAAAATTGCATTTTAATCTTCTGTATAGAAGCCTTTGGTTACCTAATTATTGTGTAGATTTCTCTGTATATACACCAGAGTCTGATGCTTTAAAGTGAATTCCTCATAGTTTCCTAATTACTACTGTAGTCAGATTCCTTAACTATTTGGTACTATAAATATTCTGAAACTGACCACAGATTTTTCTTTTCAAGGCTGCTAAAACATATCAATTAGATCCAACATTACCCATTGATAAATCCTTAACTTGCCAACCAGCCCTCTCTAAAAGACATGTACTTGTGATATATGATACTAAGTTGATAGCTGCTAATCTCAGGATGGTATCTACAGCAGTAAATCTGCCTATGCGGCATTTTTTGTGGGATCCATCAAGTCTGGTTCGTGGCGAAAAATCTGGAAAACCTGGGCAACCCTCGCTGCAAATTCTTTCTCTGGTTGGTGTTCCACAAAAGGGTTTGTCGACTGTCACCGTCAGGCAACAAAACTTCAGTCACTATATGCTGAGGAAGAACCAAGGGACCAACTATCAGCTCTGCGATGATGTGGTGGCATTAGTTTCCTAGAATTGAACTCTGAGGAAGCAGTAGATCCTACGTTGACCTGGGTTTTGCCCAGCATTCGTGCAGCCTGCAGGACCAAAAAGTTCTAAGGCTGTAACGAGGAGCTTATGTGCCAATGTGTGTGAAGTGTGAACTAGGCTAGTTGACGATTTGGTAAGTCTCAAACTAGATAAACCTGGGAAAATAAAGTCTTGTTTCTATCCTTGCCATCTTTCCAGGGAAATGGCATGCCCCTCAATTTTTTGTTTTCCATTCCAAATTATAAGTTATTACAAGAATCTTGGAGAGTAAGAGTATTATTATATTATCATATAAATTTGATCAAACTTATTCAAGATTCTTGGAATGTTTTATAATTTGGAATAGAGGGTACATCTTCGAGTCTTCTGTGCTACCATGCCTCCTAGTTTTGTACAGTGGACTGTGGGGCTTGAGGCATGGAATGATGGAAGCTCAAAGATGCCGGGTAGGAAAATCTGCCAATTCTCCCCTGAGTGGTCTGCTGTCGTTCTCGTGGACGGGTTATGAGGAACGAGAGCAAAAGATGGGCCGTGCTGTTATGACTTATTATGAGTAAAACATGGCAGGCTGGCAGTTTCTTATGAGGAAAACATGGCGACGTTCCTGCATGCATGCATAATCCAGGAGACCAAAGCAAGCGATCGCTTGCAGAACAAAATATCCAATTTTGCAATTTGAAACACAGCCCATATTTCTCACGTCCTCATCACAAAAACCCATTTAAATTACAGAGGGAAAAAAATGTCAGAATACTGTTCGTATGGCCTATCACTAAACTTAGTAAACTCTGAAGATGAAGTGGGTTGTGTTCTGATTCACATGGTAGACCCTAGCTGGTCACCTTTCAGCACTACAGTGATAATAGTGTCCAGGCCTCATGATTTTCCTTCAAAGTAAAGAAATGCAATTGCATATTTTCGAACCACTGGGAACATGTAACCTTTGTAAAGCAAACATAAACTATACTCCCAGCAATGAGCAAAACGAGAGCAAAAGAAGCAACTTGCCTTGCTGAAACATCGAGAAAGAACCAAGAAACCAAGGGACCAGCAAGGTCCGAAAGGCCTGAATGAAGAGCACAGTTTTTTTTTCTATGGAAAAAGAAAACAGTTGTGAATGGAGCAGTAGACCCACAGAGCAGGGATTTGCAAACGTGAGTGAGCAAAATGTAAATGCCACTGGTCAATATACTTCAATGGCAACGAGGAGAATAAAGCTCTAGTGTGAAAAATAAAATAAGATAAAGGAGTTTCTTTGGTTAAAGCAAACCAGCCCACAAAAGCCTCTGAATTGCTTTTGCTTTGTGTATGAATGAATGAATACGCACTTTGCTCTTTTTCCCTCTTGGCTCCATCACGTAATTGATGAGTATGTAACCCAGCTGAGAAGTTCTATTTTTCTGGATCAGATGCAAATGTGTTATCTGATTTCGTTTTTTTATGCAACCTTACTATATTGAAGACTAACTTCTGAATTTATTTTATGAGACCTATTTACATTTACAAAGAAGCAATTTTTTTATGTGTACATAGCACTACATCCAAATTCAAAAATTTCATGTTATAGGCTTACGTATAGGCGAGGCAACTAAACACAAGTTCCCAAACTCGACAGTGTTTGTTTCATTTCATAATTTCCACAGCAAGTAAGTATTAAGGGTTTGTTCTTCACTAGTGAAACTGTTTTTTCTTTTAGAAAATAGCTTCATGAGCAACTCTAGTGAAATCGAGCTATTTTAGAAAAAATGTTTGGTAAAACAGTTTCAACAGCAACTTTATGCATGGATATGAGAGAGAAAGAGGGGGAGAGAGCTATGATAAGTTACTATTTTCAGCTTCATCCCATTTCATATCTTTGTGAGAGATGAAGAAAAACAGCTTCATGGGTGAAGCTATTTTAAAAAGAGGTGTTTGAAAAAAAAAAAGAGCTGTACCAAAACAGACCCTAAGAAAGCCTCGACTGTCATAGATGCACCAAGAATGATTATGTCAAGTTTCATTGAGATTAACATGAGTGTTCCATCCCCTAATCCCCTGCAATTGTTTACTCCAACAGGAATACAGGATCAGAAAAGAACCAGCGGAGTAACAGATACAGGCAGCTTCACCAGCACTACTCTTCCAGTCTTCCTATTCCTAGGTCCTACTCAAATCCAGGCAGATGCACCTTGACTCTGCATCACATCACATCACATGACCTCATCTTTATCTCTTCCTAGCACGTAGCCACATTCGCTTCAAGCTTCTGCAACGAAGTGCCTGCATTCCTTGGTGCCACCTTGCATGTCTTCCCTTGCCGGCGACGGGGAAGCCAACCGCTTAACCAACAGGAGGACACGTTCATCGGCGACAGGCGCCACCATCTTGCCAGCATCGCCGCCGGAGATGGCGTACGCGTACCCGTACGTCTTCCGTGCCGCGGCGCCACCACCACCACCACCAGTGAGAGTGGAGGATCACAAGGCCAAGGACGCCGCCGCGCCTGCTCCACAGGTCAAGGAGCAATGGCCGGCCGGCGGCGGTGGCAGCTGCAGAAGCGCAGGAGCCGGGTGGCCGGACGGCCTTGGCTCAGGGGAGAGCCAGAGGCTGGCGAGCGCCTACGACCTCGTGGAGACGATGCACTACCTGTACGTGCGCGTCGTCAAGGCGCGCGGGCTCCCGGCGAGCGCCGTCGCCGGCGGGTTCAGCAGCCCCTACGTCAAGGTCCGCGTCGGCAACTACCGCGCTGCCACGCGGCATTGCGAGGGGAAAGCTACCGCCGCCGCCGAGTGGAACCTGGTGTTCGCCTTCTCCAGGGACCGCGTGCAAGCCACGGCGCTGGAGGTGTTCGTCAGGGACAGCGACGCCCTGGGCCGCGTCGGCCGTGTCGCGTTCGACATCGCCGAGGCGCCCGTGCGCGTGCCGCCGGACAGCCCGCTCGCGCCGCAGTGGTACCGCCTCGAGGGTACCGCTGGCGGTGGCAAGATGGTGGCCAACGGCGAGGTCATGCTCGCCGTCTGGGTCGGCACGCAGGCGGACGAGGCGTTCCCGGACGCGTGGCACGCCGACGCCGCCTCCGTCCTTGGCGGTGACGCCGCCGCGGCGGCGGCCGTGCACAACACGCGGTCCAAGGTGTACGTGACGCCCAAGCTGTGGTACTTCCGTGTGAGCGTGCTCGAGGCTCAGGACGTCGTGCCGTCCGGCGCCGGCGCCACTCCGGACAAAGGCCGACACGCCGAGGTCTTCGCCAAGGTGCAAGTCGGCGGCATGGTGCTCAGGACTCGGCCATGCGCCACGAGGGGTCCGGCGAATCTTGCGTGGAACGAGAACGAGGAGCTGGTGTTCGCCGTGGCTGAGCCGTTCGACGACCCGGCGGTTCTCATCATCGAGGCCCGCGTGCACCCCGGCAAGGACGAGATCGTCGGGCGCGCCTTGCTGCCGCTCACGCTCTTCGACAAGCGGCTAGACCGCCGCCCGGTGCAGTCGCGGTGGTTCAGCCTGGAGCCCTTCGGGGAGGCCGTCTTCGCCGGCCGCGTGCACCTCCGCGCGTGCCTCGAGGGCGCGTACCACGTCATGGAGGAGCCGACCATGTACGCCAGCGACACGCGCCCCACCGCGCGGCAGCTGTGGCGCCCGCCGATCGGCGTGCTGGAGGTCGGCGTCCTCGGCGCGCAGGGGCTCACGCCGATGAAGACCGTCGCCGACGGCCGGGGCATGACCGACGCGTACTGCGTCGCCAAGTACGGGCAGAAGTGGGTGCGCACGCGGACCGTGGTGGACTCGTGCAGCCCCCGGTGGAACGAGCAGTACACGTGGGAGGTGTACGACCCGTGCACGGTGCTCACGCTCGCCGTCTTCGACAACTGCCACCTCTGCAGCGGCAACGGTAACGGCGCCATCGTCAGGGACCAGAGGATCGGCAAGGTCAGGATCCGCCTCTCGACGCTCGAGATGGACAAGGCGCGCACCAGCGCGCACCCGCTCGTCGTGCTGCACTCGTCGGGCCTGCGCAAGAACGGCGAGCTCTGCCTGGCCGTGCGCCTCACCTGCGTCTCCCTCGGCAGCGTCGCGCGCCTCTACGGCGAGCCTCTCCTCCCCAAGGCGCACTACGTCCAGCCGCTCACCGTCGTGCAGCTCGACAGCCTACGGCGGCAGGCGATGGGCATCGTGGCGGCGAGGCTGAGCCGGGCGGAGCCGCCGCTGCGGCGGGAGGTGGTGGAGTACATGCTCGACGCGGACTCGCACGTCTGGAGCATCCGGCGGAGCAAGGCCAACCTCTTCCGCGTCACGGCGCTGCTCTCGGACGCGGCAAGCGCCGCGCGGTGGCTCGCCGACGTTTGCCGTTGGAAGAACCCGGCGACGACGGTCCTCGTGCACGTGCTCTTCGTCACACTCATGTTCTTCCCGGAGCTCATCCTGCCGACCGTGTTCCTGTACATGTCCACGGCTGGCCTCTGGAACTACCGCCGCCGGCCGCGTCGGCTGCCGCACGTGGACGCGAGGCTCTCGTGCGCCGAGGCCACCCACCCCGACGAGCTCGACGAGGAGCTGGACACGTTCCCGACGTCGAGGCCCAACGCCGTGGTGCGGCTGCGGTACGACCGGCTGCGGAGCGTGGCCGGGCGGATCCAGACGGTGGTCGGAGACGTGGCGACGCAGGGAGAGCGGATCCGGTCCCTGCTCGCCTGGAGGGACCCGCGGGCCACGGCGTTGTTCACGGCGTTCTGCCTCGTCGCCGCCGCCGTGCTCTACGTCACACCGGTCCGGGTCGTGTCGCTCGTCATCGGCCTGTACGTGCTCCGACACCCGAGGTTCCGGGGCCGGATGCCGTCGGCTGCCAGCAACTTTTTCAAGAGGCTGCCGTCACGGGCTGACACTATGCTCTAGCATACAGTTCGTTGCGACTTTGCGAGTGTACTGTTTTTGTATTCAACAGTAGTACTGCAAAAAACAATTCGGAGGCAGGTTCCGAACATATTAATCCTAAATATCCAAATGCATTCTGCATTTACAGAAAACATATCGTATTATTGTCCATCTCTTAACAAATCCGTGCATCACCCTACTACAAAAGATTCTGTGACCAAAATTTAAACAATCCTCAACTAAGATCATCTTAGAAAACCAACCATTCCATAACTCAAACCAAGAATACAGTCACGATCCCGTGTACACTTGTCAAGAATAATACAATCAACGATGCAATATACTAAGCACGAGTGCACGACACAAGATCATCTAGGGCAGCATGAAGCGAACGCAAAAAAAAAAAAAAAGAAAAAGAAAAAGAAAAAGGAGACAACACTGAAGTCCAGCCTCCAGCGGATGCAAGGCTAAACCAAGGCCACTTACCCATGGATGAATGGCAAACAATAGGACAGGACTTTGTTGCAAATAGCTTACATATATAGTAGTATTTGGCAAAACGTTGCTAACTTTACCAGCAAAATGTATGACTTCATTAAAGATTTGACAGTGATTCAAATGGAAACCACAGGTTTACCAGTCAGATACAAAAAATTCAAGAGCACCCACAGGTAGATCAGGCAAACTGACTATTGAGCTTCACACCTAGCACCAACTAATCTAGAAAACCATCTCATGGGGCTTGTCACCATCCCTAAGAGAGAACCGCGCACCGAGGTAGGTTTTCAGATCCGGCACAGCCTCAATAGCTTTGATCAGCTCAGCATCCACTGCCTTCTGGTCGTCCTTCTTGACCTGCGGCAGGTTCTTGGTTGCCTGAAAGATACAGGTGTCCCTTATAAGTGAAGGAATGCCGGGTTACTAACAAATAAAAGGGCGTACCCAGTGCCCAGTGCCGTAGGCTCCCGCACTGCGGGGTCTGCGGGGTCTGGGGAAGGGAAATAGCCCGCAGCCTTTCCCGCACAAATGTGCAGAGGCTGGGGCTCGAACCCTGGACCTCTTGGTCACAGGCGGTAAAGCTCTACCGCTTGCACCAGGGCCGCCCTTCGGGTTACTAACAAATAAGGTCTAAATTATGTATAGACACAGACCTCCTTCTCTGTATCAAAAAGTTCACCCTCGGTCTTGGTTGCCTTCTTCTTCTTCTCCCTTGCAAAATACTTGTCATCAAACTTCTCTACATTAACACCAGAGATATCAACCTTCGTGGAGGTTGCAATGATGTAGGTCTGATTCACACGGCGGATTGGGACTCCATTGACCTTGAAAGGTCCTGAAAGACATAAATACTGGTTAATACATGACATATATACAACACAATGTAATAAGAACAAGCAACATAAAGACCAGAGTATGAAATATCTTAGCAGACTTAAAAAAAACTAATAGTTCATAACCTGCATACATTTTCTGATACTTTAGTAGCTAGAAATAGCATGCTAGAAAAAAGCAAGCATATACTGAACCTCCTCCAGCATATACAATTAATAGAGCAGCTGGTAAATACATATAAATCCAAAAGAGCTGCAAAACATGCACGAACAAATGACCTAATTAACAAAGCAACTAATCTTACAAAATAGAAACAAACTTTTAACATCTTGTAGTACTCGACTCTCGGGTATATTCAGATGTCAAATTGGTGTTGCCACAAATCCACACATTGACATTGTAACAAGCATAAAAATGTAATCTAACAAGGTCAGTGTTATATTACTGGCGTTGCCACAAATCCACACATTGACATTGTAACAAACGTAAAAACGTAATCTAAACATTATCTGTCTTCTGAGTTTTATGTAACATTTGTTAGGTTACTTTCCCTGAATGTTTTGTTAAGTGTTTGGCTGTGTTCCCTGGGTGAACACGTTCCTCTTTTGTCAGTGTTGGATGTTTGTGGTGTGTGGTTATAAACAATGACTGTATGTAATTTCATTGCTATGGTAATGAAATTTGGTTTGACAGTTGTGGGAAAAAAAAGGTCAGTGTTATATTACTCGTAGTATGCAACCAAATGCTGATATATGATCAAAACAACCAGCGTAACATGATAATCCATTCAGGATTTTTAATTGGGTGTTGGGAGAATGGATATTTCACCCATTCTATAAAATAATGCAGGAAAAGATCCATACGAGTAGTAAAAGAAAAGTTCAGTACAAATTTATCCCAGCCTATTCCCACTAAAAAGGGTCATGTGATAGGAGCTTTACAGAATTTGAGATCAAATTCTAAGCCATTCCAACCATTTCTGATTAATGTAATAATGCAATAAATTTGCTATATACTCAATTGAGACTTCCCCATGTCCAAATAAAACACGTCCATAAATCAATATCACTGCAATTGCTCCCAATTTCACACGCATACGAATATAAGCAAGGAACTGAAATATGACCAGACCAACAATTTGCAATAAGGAATACAAGTAGTTTACATCATCGAATGCACAAACAGATAGCAAAACAGATTTCCACAGCAATTAGACAATTTCAAGACAATATAGACTTCAACATCAAGCATTTCAACTCCAAGGCGACCATATTGTCTAATGTTCAATCTACAATGTTCTACTACAGAATAAAATCAAGGAGACGTTGCCAGGAAACAGCTAATGTAGCTATTCAAAACAAACAATGCATTGGTAACACTCCCATTCAGCAATTTACCAAACAGAAATTCGAGCCAAACGGTGTCAGACTAACGTAGGCTCACCAGTAACAAGGAGCAGGCCAGATTTGAGCTGCTTGAGGAAAACAACTCTCTTCCCCATGAACCTCCCGGCGAGCAGAATCACCACGGTGCCCGGAGTGATTGACGACCTGCACGCATCAGAAAACCGTCAGGACTCGCAGCTCACGGCAAACAAATTGTACTGAAGAAATGATACAATCGATGCAAGAACCTAAGCTTGGTGGGCTTCGGCTTGCGGGTGCTGGGCTTGCGCGGCTTCACGTCATCGGCGGGGTAAAACTTGGGCTCGGCGACCGCGGTGGGCTTCTCGGCCGTGGGGAAGGCGCCGCCGTGCTTAGCCTTGATCGCCCACAGACCGCGTCGGTGGTACGCATGGGACCGCGAGGCCTTCTTGATGCCCTGCGACAGCTTAGACGACGGCGCCATTGGATCGGCTCGCGGCGCGGCGGTGGGCGACGGCGGCAGGGAGTGGATGCGGAGGTGGAAGAGAAGCGGGTGCGGGGATTAGGGCTCGGGTTATATATTTCGCGGCGGCGGGGCACTTGTGAGGTGGTAAACCCTAGTCTTCGAGTTGAGCGTTATGGGCCGGGAAGTTGGGCCGCTCAACCCATGTATTCTGTTGCATGTTTGATCCAGAATAACCACTTTTTTATTCTTTTTAGGGGAGAATAATCATTTGTTGATAGACCAAACTTCATTTTTTTTACTGAGTTTAAAGAAACACACAATGACATATACAACACAAAATAAATACAATATTAAGAGACCTTTTGAAACACAGGAATCTCATAGAAATTATGTATAATCTTCACATAAATTAATTTATATTTCATAGAAAAAAATCCTACGTTCCAAAGGGGGTCTAAGACAAATCCAATCATGAGTGTAATAAAATTAATTTTACATTGTATGATTCAGTGTATTTTTTTTCATAAACTCTATCAAAATTTATAGAAACTTGATTTAGAACGAAACTAAAAAGACATATTTTTTCAACAAAAGGAGTAACACTAAAAAAATACTAAAAATTAAATATTATTACCATGTTTCCCCCTGAATCTACGCTCTCGCTAAATTGGATTCTTTTTTTAATTTGCTGTTTTTAAGTAATAATATCTTGCTGGTATTGCTAACTACTCTCTCCATTTCAAATTACAACCAATAATCTAAAGCATCTCAAAATTATCAATAAAATTATAAAGATATATGACATCAAATATGTATACTATGAAAATATAAGTGATGAAGAACCTAATGATATTTAATCGGTATCATAAATATTATCATATAAATTTGGTCAAATTTGAGATACTTTGACTCTCCAAAATTTTTGGAATGACTTTATATTTGAGATGGAAAGAGTAGTAATTAGGAAAAAACTCATTTGGATCCTAAGGTAACGTACAACGTGTATATTAGGTTTGTGTGTGTACGGTGTTTCTTACAGAAAAGCCCATCGCAAGGGAAGAGGCTGAGATCATCCCTCTCGCGAGGCGACGATGCAAGCTCGTGCTCGGAGGCACCAAGCAACATGGAGGTAGCGTCGTTGTTTCCCATAGACGAGGCGAGGATCTTCAAATTCGTTGCTTGCTTGTGACATACTGTAAATTGATTATTGATCAACAACTTAGTATGTCCAATTAGTTTTTTTTTTCTATCTTGTTGAAACGAGATATTTCTTAACTGAAAACTATCAAAAAAATGAATTACATGTTGATAGGAGAAAGGCAGTGAAATACGGCTGTTCACATTCAATAAGATGGAGTGGAACCTGTACTTTCCGATCCTCCTAGCTGTTCACATTCGATGAGAATCTGATACTAGTTTGAATGTACATGTACACTCATGTTGCCTGTATGACAGTATGAGCATGTCCTGATTTCAACATGCTGCTTGTATTGTGAGTTCAGTTTTATTGAACCACGGCAAGAGTTCGGAACTATGATGCATTTTTCGCTTATTCTCGTCTTTTTTCCTTTATATTTTAAGTGTTTGCTATAAAGAAGTAACACATTATGGTATATAAAAATCACATTCATACTTGATCAAGTCTTTGCAGACATTCAAATAGACAGTCCATTGTATAAATCGTATATATAGTTATCTATATATAAGGTGGAATGAGTATAAATATAACAAGATGTTGTTGTACATGCTCTTATGGATAGATGCACGCATATGAACATCATTACTGTCCGTGTTTTTTCTGTCTTCTGTAGTTCATTAGTTCTGTTAGTAGTATATATTTTTTTTCTTTAACTTTACACATGGTTCCTGAAAATGGTTGGAGTATGGAGATGGAGAATAGCTAGAAGAATGGTCTGATGTATGGGGCGGGGAAGTGTGGGAAGTGTCAGGAGCACGAGACAAATGCTCTACTTCTTTCTTGGAAGGCATACCGCATACTTCACTCTGTTTTTTTATTCTCATTCTCATCTCTTAAGAAGTCAAAAATATTTACTTTTAACTAATACATAAAAATATCAGTATATATAGTACAAATGTTGCTAATATTTTTTTTTAAAAATAATAATTCAATTTAAGAATATTTTACTAGCACTCGAACGACATTAAATAGGGACGAGGGAGTACACCCCAGGCAACTGAAGTGAGACTCGTGACCATTTAAATACATTACATGGGGAAGCATGCGCAAACATTGTGTAAAATAAACATTAATTTACTCCGTACGCTACCCTCAATTTTCTCATTTAAAACAATGACCCATTTTTTTTCTTTTGCTACGTATTCCTTGCCGGTGCAATGGTAAATTGTGCAGTCAGCATAAAGCACCCATGGATTTCATAACAGTTCCTTCGTAAAAGCAAGCATCAATCATGATGCGTCCATGGCAACAATCTTGTGCCAAAGTTTCATTAGAACTGACAACAAGCGCGATTATATATTCAAATCCAGCCCAAAGCCTTAAAAACTAATGACACCTGAATTTCAAGCAATGCCGGTCGTCATTCATGGAAGAAAATGCAAGCATGCTAGCATCATTAAGTCACCAAGTATATTTTCTAGCTTAATTCTTGATAACACAAGCCAAAATTCATAACTCGCCACTACATGCAGGCTGTTGGAAATCTGACAACCTTAAAAAGACCATGCATGCATACATACACCTCTGTTTACAGAGATATCACATAAATCAAACACTATCAAGTACCCCCACTGATTGGGTGCAAATTTGATGATGCAAAATGCAGTTACTTTTGAGTGTTTGAGGCCCATTTCAATGAAATCCAGAATTTTTTTTTGTTGAATGTGATTGTAATATAATTTATTGATTCGTTACATGGGCAAGAAGAACTGATAATGTTGCAAATAAAAGCAAATCAGGCTAGAGCAATCCAGAGAAAATGAAACATGAACTCCTGTTGGTCCTTTTTCTATATACAAAAGAACTCCTTTTAGCTTTGAGACAAGCTGCACGCAGGCCCCATACAGTACTCCTCAGTACTGCGTCTTTCTTTCTCTGCCAAAACAACGAATTGAACAAAGTTGCTTTCTTCCAGGAATAGGTAAAAAAACACGGAAGTTCTTGCTTCCCATCCCACAATCTGAAATTGTACACCCTCTAAATAAGATCTGAACTTGAGCAATCAGGCATCAATGCAAAGACGTTTGAAAACAAGCTGATCATTTATAAATCAAACCAGCCAGCAACCACAAACAGAACATCAATCAAGGAATGAATCAGTAAACAAACTGGCAATATTACGAGGGAAAGAACAACTCATACATGGAATTCATTGTACACACTTATTATGAATTGCGTTGTATTCCCTTTCTCTAATTGGCATGCCAAAACAAGGTTTTGATGATAGTTGATAGGTGGATGCTGCTTTCCTTACTACAACAATGGAATTAGAACCAAAGGTGCATCACAGATACAGTTTTTGACAACAAAGAAAGAGCATGATCATCGTGGGATCCGGCTCACGCCCGACTGATCAAGACCACAACTTCCAGGAAGCGAGGATCCTCCGCCGCCGCCGTGTCGCTCGCGCGCGCATGATCAAGGCGACTGCCGCCTTGGCCCCCGGGCGTGGTGGTGGATGGGGTCCGGTCCCGTTGGCACCTCCCTCTCGGACTCCGCGCCGAACCCTGTCGTTGTCGTGCTCAGGTCCTCCTCCGCGCCCTGCACGCCGGAGCCGGAGAAAACCCCGGCCAGCAGGAAAGAGACCATCAGAAAAGAGCCGCCTTTTCTTGACCCTAGCGAGCCCGCAGCACGGCGGCGTCTTTGTTTTACCTTGGCCACGTCCGCTTTCTCCCGCAAGCCCTGGGCGGTGTCCATCGGCGCCGCTGTCTCGAGCCGTCGCAATGCAGCTGCTGCACCGTCGGCGAGGGAAGGAGCGGGCGAAAGCGTCAGGTTTTGGGGGGTGGCGGAAGAACCAAGAAACACGGTTTGCGATGCGACGGGCGAGCGTTACGTACCTCCTCCCCGGTAGGACGAGGCGGCGGTGGCGGCGGGCGGCAAGCAGGCCAAGAGAACGGCGACGGAGAGCAAGGCGACGACGGCCGCATGAGCCATCCGGCCAGACGCGGCGGCCTCGCGGGCGCAGCCGCCAACACGCGCAAGGCGAGGAACGAAGAGATGGAGGAACAAGAGCCAGGCTTGTCTGCTCCAAAACCCTCTCTGCCCTTTGCCGCAGCCCGCAGAGTTGGTTTCGCCCGTCTGGTGGGGGGCTCAAACGAAAACCCGGAGGCGAATCGCGTCGCGGGCTCGCGGCGGCAGGTGATTTGCTCTCCCCTATCCGTGCTACGGTCACGTGCCGCGAGTACACGTGGCGAGCATCGGGTGCTCTGATAGCGCCGGGAGGGCTCTCCTGCTGCGCTGTCGCGGCCAGCGACGTATGTGGGGGCCCGCGATCCAGAGACGGAGGTGGAGCGGCCCGGGGATTTTTCGCCTTGGCGGCGAGCGAACCGAGCGCCGAGCGGCCGTCCTCTCGCCTCGCTGATGTCACAGACAGCTGGTGGTCAGAGCCGCAGCCGTTGGACGATTTTACAGCTTTGCCACAGCTTGGATTCTTTTTTCGCTTTTCCGTTTGGGAAATGCTGGAGATGCTCAAAGATTTGAACTTCAAAATGTCTTCAACCCTTTTTTTACCTTGACCCAAAGTGGAACATAGAACTTTTGTACTTCGAAAAAACGACCACTAGCGGGTAGCATCGAAAAAGATTGGCAAGGCTGTGGCGCTGTGCACACATCTTCTCCATGAGTGAGGTGGCAGTTGGTGGAGCCATCGACAGCAACATCACACAAGATGGCCTTTGAACAACGTCCCGAAAGCACCAGGAAAAGTACTTGCAGGGTGTTTAGATGGTGAAAAGGGGTGAAAAAAATTCTGTAACATTTGTCATGTCACAATATAGCAGTTTTGTTTTTATTTGATAATAATTGTCCAAACATTGATTAATTAGGCTTAAAATGTTCGTCTCGTAAAGTACAACAAAACTGTGCAATTAGTTTTTTATTTCATCTATATTTAATACTTCATATATGTGCCGGTATTTTGATGTGATGGAGAATAGGAATTTGATGTGATGGGGATGTGATGGAAAGTTGGGAAAATGTGTTTTTTGAACAACTGGAAGTGCCAGATGCCAGCTCCAAGTCTGAACAAAGTGATCGGCAAAAGACAATGACAGGCGGAATGTATGTTTGAATGTTTGATGTACACACCAATACACGACAATATCCTGAAGTGAACAAGTAGCATCACCAGACGTCCAGACGACCTTGCCTTTTATGCTACCACTAGAGAGGATAATAGTCTACCAAGTACCAACTACAACTCAAAACTGGCATACACATGTCACATGGTCAAGGAACACTGCCACTCACTCATCACAAAAAAGAAACACCGCCACATGGAGCAAACAAATAAACAACCCCGTAATCTTGCAATATGTTTTAGAAGATCAGAGCAAACAACTTTAATGATCAAGGCGTCTCCCTGCAAAACTTTTCTCCTTAAGGGCTAATGCAAGAAAAAGGAAAAGCTCCGTTGAATCACTTCAGGTGAAAGGCAGCATGGTGTTCACTCACCAGCAGGAGTGCCACGCGGCACACACTGCAGCAACCTATTTGGCGCCCCTCCAATTGGGATTTTTTTTTTTATATTCAGCGACACGATCCGGAGCATTTGGAGGAGGAAGAATTCTCGATGGATGAACTACATGCAGCGATCAAAGATTTGCCATCGGAAAAGACTCCCCGGAAAAGACTCCCGGACTAGATGAGTTCATTGGAGTTTTCTTCAAAAGTGTATGAATCATCGTTACGCAGGTGGCAGTGGCTACCTATTTCTACCATCAACATGATCAACATCTGAAGCTAGTGAACACAACATACAATGACTTTGTTCGTTTGAACTTATTAGCCCAACTTATTAGCTATGATATAATGTTTTTCTCTCATAACAGAACAACTAAAACAATATCAACTGATTTATCAGCCGCATAAATCGTCAGTCGAGCAAACTTATTTTGATCTCAAAGAAGGTTGAGCAATATCTCTATCAGACTATAGGCCAATCAGTCTCACCCATGGGCCTGTTCGTTTGGCAGGATTATGCACTGTTCCGGCAGGATTATTCACTGCTGGCTGATTTCTTGTGAGAGAAAAACACTGTTCTGGCTGGATTTAAGCCGGCTGAAAAGCCAAGCGAACAAGCTTATATCAACACCTATATCTAAATTGTTAAGCAATTAGACTAGGCATCTCTTTGAGCTACCTCATCTCACCTTGGCATAGTGCGTTCACAAGGAAGAGAAGCATTAATGATAATTTCTATATACACATAACACGATCCAAGAGCTGCACAGGGCAAAGCATCAAATGATGTTTTTTAAATTGATATCACAAAAGCATTTGATTCGATCAGATGAGATTATTTACTAGAGATGCTGCAACGACTCGACTTCAGTAACTGATTGGCACGGTCGAGGTCTCAGGCAAGGGCAACCCTTTGTCGTCGCTATTGTTTGTCCTTGCAATATAACCATTGTAAAAGATGTTTGATAGGGCCACCTAAATTGGGGTACTACATCCGCTCCAGCGCAGAGCAGTTAAATTGTGGGTGTCATTGTACGTAGATAACACAACCTTATTTCTTAACCCCAACATAAAAGACATGTAGGGGCAATGCAGATCTTAGCAGCATTTGCACAGGCTTCAGGCAATGTCACAAATTTCACCGAGTGTGCAATCTACCCTGTGACCTGTACAACCGTGCAACTATAGAGGCTACTCGACGCCATCCCTCTTAAGGTCAAAGATATCGGTTGCAAATATTTGGACTTGTCGCTGCACACTAGAGCTTTGAGGGAAATTGACGTGCAACCGCTAATTGACAAGATAATCTTCAAGCTTCCGGCCTAGAAAACCAAGCTTCTGGACCGTTCTGAGCGCTTGACATTGGTTAATTCAGTGCTCACGTCTATGCCAGTGCACTTCATGACAATGTTTGCCTTAAAAACGGACGATTAGGAAGATCGATAATATCATAAGATCGTTTCTCTGGAAGGAGCCATCTTCGGCAAACGGGGTCATTGCCTGGTGCGATGGCCAAAAGCAACCAAACCAAAAATACTTGATGGACTTGGCATTCTTGACCTGGAGATATTTAGCCAAGTACTACGGCTTAGATGGTTTGTGGTAGAAGTGGGCAAGTTTAGAGAGGCCCTCTGCAGGGACTGTTGCACTCTATAATTAAAGTGGACAGAGCGCTTGTTCAAGCATCAACAGTGGTTACGACGGACAGGGGAGATAAAGCCTTTTGGCATTTGTCGATATAGCTCCTAACCTGTACACCTTAACCTTGGCTTGAAGGAAAAACCAAATGGTGAAGGACGACCTACACAATCAGAACTAGATCAAGGGCTATGGATGGAGACTGTGCAATACTCGGTCACGTTTTTGAAGTTACAGAACCTGGTAATAGTCTAACAACTCAACAATCAAGGCGATCAAAGTTTATGGAGGTGGACAACACATGGGACCTAAACTACAAAGTACGCGTACCTCAGTTCAATTGATCTTTCTCAAATATATTGGCGTATTCAATTTGGAATGCTCATGTCGAAGGCAACTAAAATTCTTTGCATGGCTACTAGTGTAGGCAGAAATCTTGACAACCGATAAACTTGCATTGAGTTATGGGCCCTTCGAGGGGACAACCATTGGGTTGGAGAATTTTAGTTGGATTGTCCCCTCGAAGGTTCTCTGCCGATAAACTATACTGTACATTCACAAAGGAAGTCTGGATGCTAGTCAAAAATTGGGTTGGAGAATACATTGTCCACATTACGAGGATGTGCAGACTTTGGAAACCTGGTCGGAGAAGTCAGCCACGGCACGGGGAACCAGCACTTCATCAAAAAAACTTCGGCAACCATCTTGATGTACTCAACTTAGAATATCTAGAAAGAGCCAACTAGAGGGTTCACGGCGTAATGACAAAGACCATTGGTTGGGTGCTTTCACCCAGGGTTCAAATCCTGGGTGCGACACTTTATTCTGGATTTATTCTAGAATTTTTCGGCGCTATGAACTTCAAGATTTGCCGGCTCAGTCCTTCGAAGGTGTTCGTAGGGGCGAGTGTGCGTGCGTGTTAAGTGTCTGCGTTGTACTGTGTAATCTCAAAAAAAAAAAGAACCTTCGAGGGGACAACCAGAACACCGCCGCAGTTTTTTGAGGCCAATCAAGGAAAAACTAGGTCTTTTAAGTACAACTTCTAGGAAATTAGAGTTGTCACCATGAGTATCTTACTTATCTCCAAGTTTTTGAGTTTGAGTGTTCTTACTAATGTAACAATCTACTTGCTGTAACTTTGCTTTGATTTTTTCTTTCTTCTTAAATAATGGAAAACTCATTCATCTTTGACAAAAATAAAGATCGATTCGATTGGCTTCATATGATTGCATTAAGGCAAACTCGGAGTACACACCCGTAGCTTACTCTTATTATTTCCAGCCACTTATTGATCATATTATCGCTACTATGATCCTATGTGTACAATTACCTGGGAATAGTATACTTAATAAAATTGTAAAACCACCAGCAGCAGCTGCTGCAACTCAACCCCCAAAAGGAAAAGAAATGCTCAAACTCCTATGACGAGGCCTTCCAATTTTGCTGTCCTACATGGCTACATCCTGTTCATCACGATCTCCTCCTTCATGGCCAGCCGCAGGGCACCGAGGCAGCCACCGTCGTCGACCCTGACGCCCGGCATGGCCACCGCGCGGCTGCCGACGAACCCATCCTCGCCCACGTGGACCCTGCCAAACTTCACCTGCCCGCCCTCGCCCTCGTACACATGACCGAACAGCAGCGCGTCCCGCCCCACGCTTGCGCCGCGCTCCAGGTGCACCATCTCCGGGTTCAGCAGCGCGCCCATGGAGTCCACGTACACGCCATCGGCCACGGCCACGGACGCGCCCATCGCCCGCATCCACCCAGCGAACAGCACGGACCCGGGCGTCAGCTCCGCGAAGTACTCCGCGGTCGCCGTGCGCACGGCCTGCCAGACCGTGTCCAGGAACACGGGCGGCGCCCAGATGTGCACCGTGTCGCCGTCGGCCCGCCTGCCGACCAGGGCCCACTTCGCCGCGGCACAGGCACCCATCGCAGCGAAGCCTGACGTGGCCCAGAAGATGGGCAGAGACCAGTAGAGTGGCATGCCGGTGGCCACGGCGGCGAGGAGGCCACGGAGGGGGAGGAAGATGACCAGGCCCACGACGAAGTACGGCACGAGAGTCTGCAGCAGTGGCTGGCACAGCGTGGCCCAGAGCGCCTGGTACCATGTCCGAGCCAGCGTCACCTTGGTGGCCTGACGGACGTCCGAGCTTGAGCTCGTCGCCGCCAAGACCGGACAGCCTGACAAGTCGATCTTGGTGTCTGACTGCTCAAGGAACGCTCGCCATGAGGCCGGCAGTGGCTCGCCATTTCGCACGCGCTGGCAGATCTCGTACACCAGCGAGCGTCCATGGTCGATGGACGCGCTCTGCTTGCAGGACGTCGCCCGGATCACGTCCACCTCTTGGCTCCGCAGGAAGGGGTTGAACTCGAGCTTCTCCGTCTCCTCTGCTGGGAGATTGCTGCCGATGCTTATCTCTCCGACTTCGATGTATGGGAACTCGGCCTCGTCCCAGGGCCGTGTGCAGTCTAGAGCGATGTCGCGAGTGGCGCTGTCAGCAGGGACATCCCTGAGCTGCAGTTGGAAGACATAGCGCACCCCCTCGGGAGACTCCACCTTCCGGCGGAAGTCGTCAGCGAGGAAGAGCAGCGGGCGTGTGTCACCCTCGTCCCTCGGGATCGCACCGGTTTCCGGCGGCAGGATGCCACGCGGCACCACCTGGCCGGAGTCCTCCGAGATGCCTTGATCCGCAGGACGAAGCTTGAACTTTCCATACATCTGCTTGCCGTCCTCGAACCGCAGCAGCCGGCATATGTTTGAGTAGTAATGGAGCGTGGTGTACGAGTCGGTGTTCCGCAACGAGCCCCAGACGGCGTCGCGGATGTGCGGTGCACGCTTCACTTGCTCTTCCCTCGCCGGCAGGCCACAGACAAGCCAGGTGGCGAAGTCGGCGATTGAGCGCGCGTAGAACGCATTGCCGCTCTTCAGTGTGAGGTCAAGAAGAGGCACCTCGCCGTCATCCGAGAGGATCCGCACTGCTGCGCCACGAGCGTCGAGCCTTGCGTCGTCGTCGGCGCTGAGACTGTTGCTGTGCCGGACAATCACCGGCAAAGACTTGCCGGCGCCAAATATCTTGTGCTTGGGCAGCGAAGGTATGTCTTGGTACATCCTCAGGACCCCCCGCCCGCTGACGCCAATGCGGTGGAAGTATCTTGACTTGACGTTCATGGTAGTGATGGCCAGGTTCGCCGCAAGGTTCCCAACGATCTTCTTATACATCGGGTCCATCTCTGCAATCCGTTCATCTTCTGTGAGCAAGGTGTTCTTCACCAAGGTCAGAGACTGCGCCCCGACATAGACGCCACCTTGAAGGAGAACCGATCCCTGTGGGGCGACAGACAGTGCTCCCAGGATGACATTCTCTTGGAGGACAGAGCCAGGAAGTAGCAAGCTGCCACTGCCAACCACAGTGTTGTCCTGGACCTTTACCTCTGCACTGGTAAACCCATTTGAGTAGAACCCTGGAACAATATTGCAGAAATCACCTAGATGGACCCCATCACCAATGCTGATCAGCTGAGGATTGGCCACCGGATTGATGGCTCGGATAGAGCAATGCTTGCCAATCTTGGCTCCAAGAAGCCTCAAGTACATGCAGAAGGCTTCTGTACCAGATATCATCTTTGCAAATCTGAGGTGTGCAGCGATGGTTATGCGCTGCTGGATCAAACTTGCCATATCCCTCTTCTTGGTCCCTGAACTTATAGCAAGAGCTTTGTTGGTGACACTGGTGAGAAGACTAACGATGATCCCATAACTTAAGTAGGCGAAGGCAGTGAAGAGAGCAAATTCCACTGGGCTCTTGGTTGCCTCCCGGACAATCACAGCATAAGCGGCAATGACAGCTGGCAACCAATGGAAGGCACCAGCAACACATGCAAAGGAGAAGTGCTGAAGCGAAGCCGTGGTGCCTGAAAAGCGGGTGTACAACATGAAGACTGTTGCACCTGACAAAGCACCCAAGAAGCCAACTGCATAGATGCTAACGAGGTGTTCAAATGCCATGTTTGCTGTCCCTGCTTCGTCCTGAAAAAAGAGTAGACGGTCAAAATTCAAATGATAACACAACAAAATCATTCTTTAGTATTGGTATATATCATTACATTACATAAATATGAGAGTGGTGCTGGAAAATGGCAAAGCATGTTTCCAACACGCAAACGAGAATTTCCAATATCATCAGACGACGAACTAAGAAAAACATAGGACAAAATCATTTGCGCACAATCATTTCTATGGCCTGGTGTCCCTGGTATATTTTTTTTTCTGTTGCTTCCTATGGTCTAAAAAATATTACCTCTAATTGTAGTACTGGACTGTAGGAGACTCAATTGCCAGTAACTTCATCAGTGAATAAGAGGGGAATGAAGGTTCACAAATCTATGCATGTAGGTGTATTCTGTAGCTCACTAACTTCAAAGCCAAGTCATAACCAACTCAAACTCTATTTGTTTTATGCCTTAAGATCTTAGGTGGTTAGCAATTTAGCACAAGAACTTAGTGTATAAATTCAAATATTTCTAGCTACCTTCATATATGCAGAAGCTCTGCTAGGAGGATATGCTGATTTCCCTTGCTCAGTCTTTTGCAATGGTGGAATGACAACGCCACCATGCACAACAGTTCCCTTCTGGATCACCGCATAAGGGCCAATTGATGCTTTCTGACCAATCTTGATATGCCTGAAACTCAGCACTTCATTACGGACTTCATGGCTCTGAATGAGAACACCTTCTGCAATCACTGCACCATCTGCGACTGCTAGTAAGGATGGGTCAGTGATGTCTACCGTATCAATGACAACATGTGAACCAATCCGAGCTCCTTGCATCTTGAACCAATAATTCAAGAAGATTGTGCCCTTTAGATGCACAGCTAGCATCTTTGCTGCTAATGATTGTGCCTTGTTTAGTGCCCACCATTTTACAAAGTCAACTGACCATATTGAAATATCGGGGGTTAGAACATAATTTGGCTGAAGGAATGGCTTCCCCAAGGTAGATAGGGATAATGAAGTGAACAAGGCATAGCAGATCCATGCAATAGGTGCCAAGACCAAAGAACTAAGATAGCTCAGTAGTGATGATTTTACCAGACTGACTGAAGATACCATGGTCATGTACATCGAGCTTGCGAGATATGCTGGGAGTAACAGGATAAAACAGACATAGGTAAGAGCCAGGAGTTGGAGGGTCCCAGTAGCAAACACGCTAAGATCTAAACTAGTGGCATCTGTGATAACTAGATTCTCATCTTCAGAGTGAGATAAATCAGGCTCTAACTGTGGTTGTGACACTGACTTGTGCGCCAAATTCTCCAAGAAGCTGGCAAGCTCAGCAATACATCTTGCTGTAAAAATGTCAATGGCTCCAACAGGAATACCAAGAAAATCTGAGAGCTTCTGGGCAGCTCGAACCACTGCAATTGAATCAAAACCATAAGAAGGTAGACTATCAGATGGAGAAATCTTGTCCTTTGGAATGCCTGCTTGATCTGATACTATCTGTATTAGGAACTCAATAATCTCACTGGACTTTTTCACTTTGCTTCTAGGCTGAGGTGCCAGCTGTGGTTGTGACTTATGCACCAGATTCTCCAAGGAGTTAGCAAGCTCTGAAATGCTGCTGGCAGTAAAGATGTCGATTGCTCCAACAGGTGTACCAAGAAAATCTGAGAGCTTTTGTGCTGCTCGGACCACTGCAATCGAGTCAAAGCCATAAGAAGGTAAGCTGTCATTTGGGGAAATTTTATCCTTTGAAATACCTGCTTGATCAGATACTAACTGCGTTAAAAACTCAATAATCTCCATGAATTTTTTCACTTCGCTTCTAGGCTGAGGGTGAATGGTAGGATCAGCAGTGTGCTTCAAGAAAGGTCTCCTGATTTCCATGCCAGTTCCTGTAGTGAGAGACCGAAAAAGAGACTTCTTGTTGGATATATGTTTACCACATGCCAAGCTAAGAGTATTATCAACAAAATGCTTCATGCATTCAAATCTCCGTATTTTCCCAGATGTTGTCTTGGCTATGGTTCTAGGTTTGATAAGCTTGACAGATGCAATAGATACACCATGCTCCTCCGCTACACGTGTTCTGATGCTTTCTACGATCTCTTCAGAGACTACTTTACCCTCCCTAACCTCAGCGATCACAACAAGTCCAACCTGATCAGAAGAATCAGGGATTGAGATGCCTTTCTGGGTTAAAACTTCCTCAGGAACACCAACAACAGCACAACAGCCTGGTCGAAGAACATCAGAAGAACCTTCCACTGTCTTCTCTACATCTGCAGAATAAATATTTCTACCAGCAACGATGATAAGATCTTTGATCCTTCCTGTAATAAAAAGTTTACCATCAATGATCCGTCCTAAATCACCAGTTCTTGTAAACTTTATGTTAGGGTAATTCTTGAGAAAATTGCAAAAGGTTCTCTGGCTTGTTTCCTTATTGTTCCAATAACCAACTCCAGAACTAGAACTGCTGATCCATATCTCACCCTCAGCACCATCCTCTTGATGCTCTGTCAAATAGTCCGGATCAACAATTTTGATCACAACATCTGTATCATTTGGATCAACATACCCACAACAAATTCTTCCCTGCCAGTCTATAAAAATGGGCTTGCATTCACCAAAAGCACAGCTAACATAGACACAATTCTCAGCCAGGCCATATCCAGGAGCAAGCGCACCTTCAGAAAAGCCCAAAGGTTGAGTCAACTCTATGAACTTTTTGACAGTTTTTTGCCTTACTGGCTCTGCTGCAATCATGAGGAAGACCATTGAAGAGAGGTCATACGTTTTGTTCTTCTCAGCCCCAAGCCGTCTTATAACCAATTCAAATGCAAAGTTTGGCCCTGCACTGTGTGTTCCATGGTAGTCACTTATTGTTTCGAGCCATAGGAGGGGGTTTCTGATAAATGTCATTGGTGAAAATAGAATGGAAGTTCCTCCACTTACAAGAGTAGTGAAAAGACCCCCTATTAGACCCATGTCATGGTACTGTGGAAGCCAACTGATAAGGACAGTTTTTGATGTACTTCTATATCGCTTCTTCATCATCTTCACATTATGGATTAGTCCACCATGTGTTATCATCACACACCCTTGGCGTCACCAGTAGAACCTGAAGTGAATTGTAGAAAGCACAACTCACTTGGCTGGGGCTTGGTAATCATAGGCACAACACTTTCTGAGTTGAAGCTGCCTGGACTTCGCCGATAGTTCTTAATCCATGTGTCAGTGTGAATCCACGGGAGGTCAGGCCACTGAGCACTCTTTGCTCGAGTCACAATATTTTTGATATAGCCTGCACGTACAGCAGCATGGTATGAAGAGGTGGATAGAATTGCCACAGCACTGCACACCTTAGAGACATTCTCAACTTTCAGAAGGGCTTGCCCACCACTTTGCATTGGGTCAGGGGGCAAAACTGGGACTGGTATAACTCTTGCTCTGATGCATCCAAAGAATGCATCAACAAACTCCAAACCAGGTAGATGAATAAGGAGAACTCTGTCACCAGGCTTGATAATAGGCTTTGTGCTTGTCAATAGCTTATATGCAATGTAAGATGTATTATTATGAAGCTCCTGGTAGGTTCTACGATTCATGATCTTCCCTTCTTCGTTGATCCAAGTGTAGATAAACTTCTCTGCAGTGACTCTATGGGTTCCCCAGTATTGTAAATATCCATCCAGGGATGGAAGATGGGGGAATTCAACCCCTTCAAGCTCACCAATATCTCTAGGAGGTGAAGGATTTCCTTTGGACAGAGGAAAAAGTCTCTGCATAAACAAGTATTAAGTATTGACAAACATAAGCATAATTCTTTTTGGTAATAGAAGTTGAAATAATACTTGAAGTATATCAGGACAGTATTTCTGGCTCACCTTGACATAAGGAGTCATTGGTAGCTCACTGGCAATGGCAAAGTGTTTACAAACAGCTGAGATGGAGTATAATGCATTTCTTTCAGTTAGCTCAAACGCTAGCAGACCTCCAACAAAGTAAGTGTTCTGAAAGCCTTGCAACTGAGACTCCACCTTCTCGTAGAATCCATTTTTCATGTCTGCAATGCAGGGAATCATTATTGTTGGAATGCATAATTTAATTATTTGATAATCATAGGCAACCCTGTCAACCTATACCTTCACTGCTGACATGAGGGAAATATTTGAATCGCCGCTGTAAAAGAACTTTCTGCACAGTTCCTCCCATAGACGTCACAACATTGGTTACACATTTAGCCACATATGACTCCTTGATGTCCGCTGAATTCCCATAAGACCAGAACAAGAAAATACTTGTGTCAGCAAAGAATCTTTGCATTGCCACTGGATGCCCTACTGTTGTTGGATCCTCCATGTACTCCCCAAAGTAGAAAAAGCCCTTTGGCATGTGCTCAAATCCTTCAATCTTAACAACAGTAGTATAGTAATCAATTGTCTGTACCTTACTGAACAGCTCTCTTTCAAGATCATTCAGTTCTACCACTTCATTTTCTCCACCTAAAAAATGGCATATATATTCAGATGGCTGGAGTATGCTCCAATCAAAAGAAAGGTGAATTTAAATCATACTTACCAGTCATACTCAAAGATCGATATGTTTTCCCATTATTGAATGGAAGAGAACCTGACAATATAATTTTGTCAAACTCCCTAACTTCTACATCATCACTGCTGTTCTTGATAGTTACACTTGCAAAACAGTTGTCACGCTTGACTCTGAGAACCTCTGTGCCACAAAGAACTTCAAATGGTAATGACCGACTAAGTTTCTCCCACAAGCTCATGTAACCATGCTTGAAACGTCGGATCTTGCCAGCCATAGAGGTTCTAGTGAACTCATGTATGAAAGCATAGGGCATGTCTTGAACAAAACCATAGCCAGAAGCAGTGTAACCATATACTACAGATTTTGGCATTGAACTTATTCCATGTTGTTTCAAAAAGTCAAGAGTTGGATCTGAGGCCAATCCACTGACTGCATGAATTCCCACTCGTCCAGACCTATTTGCCTCATCCTATAAAAAGTATCAAAGAACGTACATGTAAGCAACAGAAAGAAATGCTATCCAATAGTGAAGTAGACCATACCATTAATTATGAGTACTGAAAATCATATTCCTTTCGACCGATTTATAACTAGTCCAAATTATATTAGAAAAACTTGCCTGTAATTTTAGTGTTAGAGATACCATGGATACATAGTCCTTAGCAACTTCAAGATCTCGAATGTTTCCTGTTTGATTGTCAATCAGAGCAAGCTTGTGTGTATCCATTTCTTCAAATTCAGAACCTAGTTCCTTTGCCAGGTGAGTTATAACAGGGGCACTGTTTGCTGCTATAACTTGACCTCCCAGATCATATGTCCTTCCTGAATAACAATCCCATTGATAAGTAAATACACAGACGTCGAAACAATTGAATAAGAGTGCATTACTCAAGTTCCTCACCCTCAATATCAATGGATTCGCACATCCCTGAAACATTATGGCATTTCTCAAACACAGTTACATTGCGATATCCTAGCTTAGCTAGTGCATATGCTGCTGATAAGCCGCTTGGCCCTGCTCCAACTATGCCAATTCTGGTGTCTACTGGCAAACTTGGATGCAACTTGCTGAATTTATCATCTATTGATTTTCCTGGATCCATATTTGGCTTATTGTCAATCCTGATAAATCACCTGTGAAATTTATATGGAGAAAAAGCTCCGTTAGCACCTTTTGACATTCATTTTTGTGGCATCCACAAATGAACAGAGGAAATTCGGACAAGCTAACTTGCCTCCCTCTTAACAAATCATTTCTTCTTCCAAACTATAACTTCAGGATATGTCAGCTCCTATTGTAATTAACATATCAAGTAGCCACTAGGAGGTCGTAGTTTTGCTTCCTCATACGGAATGTCTATCATATGATACTAATTAGAAAATAGAAATGTTACTGCTTACAACACTAGCTTGTTGACCAACATGTAATTGCTAGATAATTATTGTGAAGTGGTTGTGGTGTCACTTTAATATGACATGATGATTAGCAAGATGAGAAATCTATTTGACCATATACTGCAAACCACGAAGCCAAAGTAATAACAAACAGATATAAATGATCAAATTGTACTATCACGAATAACATCAATCAAGCTCCATAATGCACTACTCATATCAATATGGTGTATGTAAGCCATACCAACCTAACCATCGGACTAAATATTACACGCTCATCTCTATTCAGACACTTTCAGCAAGACAGAGCTTTACTCGATTCAACGATATATAAAGCATATAAAAACGGACTGTCTGGGATGAACATGAAAGAACTGAACCAGTTATCACACATGCCAAGTACTGATGTACAGCACTTGCATATCACATTACTATGGGATTGCACATTTGCAACCACGAGCCAAGCAGCCCCGATCCCAGATGATAAATTACTATTTCGAGGAAACCGGATGATGAAATTATTATTGTAAAAACAAAAGCAGAATAAGTCTTAAAAAATGAGACGAAAAACTTACTGAACAAAATTAAGAAATACTCATAGAAGCCACGTGGTAGGCACCTGCGATCGCATCCCCAGGTGCCGGAGCAGAAGCGAACAAGCACCCACACGGCCACACAGGCTTACAGAGGAAGCACAATGCTATAGCAAATATAGCAAGGAGGATGGAGCAGGGGTCATGGATGTCTCGTCCTCGTCGCGGAGACTGAGCCGTACCTCTCCTCCGGGCGGCGGGTGCACCCAGCACCGCGGGGTGGCGAGGAAGCGCGGCGGTTGGCGCCAAATGGCAGCCCGGTTAGAGAAAAGGCGTCGTCCGGGTCCAAGTCGCTCGGGTGGTGGCATGGCTGGGGTGACCTCAGGGCAGGAGTATTTAACCCCGCGCAGATTCCCCCGCGGCGCCAAGGACGTCGCGACAAAGGGGATGCGGAGCGCGCCATGACCCAGCGGCGATGGCGACCTCGCGGTCGCGGAGTTACGGCCAAGGGGACGGGCGGGCATATTCGTGGTGAACCCCTCGCCCCCCACGGAAGTTACCGGCCGCCGGCCGGTGCAAGGTAAGGTTGTGGCCTCCGCCGGGAAGGTTGGAAATGACAGGGAAAATGCAACGCCACATGCACCTGTGGCCACAGGCCTTATCCTGGCCCTTGATTCTTTTCGGGTCCCACTGCAAAGGCTGCCGACCCCTGCAACTGCTGCGCCTCCTCCCTGCCACCCCTCCCGCACGTGCAAAATGCTTGTTGCTAGCACGAATCTTGATGCCCCTTGTCCGACCAGAATAAGGCTAGTGTTCACATGGGGATGTGAAAAGAAATGACAGTGGCGCACTATGCAATGTGTCTGGTTGATGGATACAGGTACGGGTTATAGGGTACCGTTAGTTTGGTTAAAATTTAATTTAGGATGAATATTTATGTTAGGCTATGTTTAGTTCCAACTAAAATCTAAAATCCAAAATTCAAACTATTTTGGATTTCAAAATCCAGAATGCAAAATATTTTGGTGGAGTGTTTAGTTCCAGCCAAAATTTATCTTCTAATGATGGAATTGTGAGGATGACACGCAAACCAATGTAAAAATTCCTTTATTTTGATATTTTGAGTCCAAAATTCAAAATGAGGAATGGATCACTTTTTGCCAAATATTTTAGATGATGTTTAGTTCCATTTTGTAAAATGAAGAGCTAAAACCCAAAATATTTTGGATTCCATGGAGAACTAAACCGGACCTTAATGTATTATAAGAGAATAATACTGTTATATTTTGCTAAAAAGTAGGAGTACTACTGAATCCTAAAATGTTAGACACGATTGGTGCAATTGATGTTTAATATGAAATTCACACAAAATAAATATGTTAAGAAGCTAGCGGTAATAAATATACTTGCCGATTTGTCTCTATAAAATAAGATACATTAATTTCTTAATAATATTCATGCCACGTCAAATTAGGGATTTGTTCGGTTATGTCTCCATTCTCCAATTTGTGAAGATTAAAAGGCATTTGGGACGGAGGGGTGGGTGAGGGGTGTAGATTTGTAGGGGGTTGAATCCCCCCACATTTCCCTCCAGTATAATCTCCTTGGATTGGAGACTAAACTAAACAAGCTATAAGTCAGCTATGAATTATGTTAGATTTATGTAACAAGTAACAATCGATTACGCATCCATTTTGCAAGCAAAGCAAGTGAGTGAAAAGAATACCCACTACATGAAAATTAGGTTGAGATTACGTAAGAAGAATGTGCTTCGTTGGAAGCTAGTTTTCATTTGTGCAATTAATATTGCCTTAATATAGATATCACAGCTCAGCTTGCTCACTCATTATCAATAACTAAAATCTTTAGCACAAATAGATCGAATAGCTTGTGTCGTTGGCCTTTGGGAGTCAGGATTCTTGTACTTTGCTCCGTCCTGATCATATCTCTCGGCGACGTGCACGGTGCACCGGACAAAGGGTCCTGTGGTAGTCCTGCTTTGATCTACTCCTGTGCTTTCAAAGTTTCAATCATGACGTTGTTACAGTATATAGGAGTATCATATCGTTTTCATTGTACGTACTAAGCTTATATGTTACTATATAATAACAACTCAGGCATATACGTACGTCTTTTTTTACAAATCCAGTTGTTTGAGAATGACGCTCTAGATTAATTAACGCTACAGAAGAATTTACAACAAACAAGAAATTTTGTTGATGATATTATATTTATATAAAAAGGAGAGATTTCGTTGGGTCAGCTCTTGGTACACACGGACAGAGCTACAAGCTAAAGGGAGGCCACGTGTAACAATCCATAATTTCCTCGAACGGAAATCCACATAATGTGATAGTCTCAGGAATACCAAACTATCACATTATTATTATACAGCTGATACCACAGTCATATATCGAGATTACAAGTTTACAAGTATTACAACTTAGAGATTCACATCCTACTACAACACTCTATTAGCGGAAGATGCACGCGAAACAATATCAGAGTAGAAGCAACGCGCCAGCGGGTGAAGGCTCCTCCTTCACGGGCAACCTTGAGCGTAGAACAAGACCATCTAATCCTCCGGATCCTTGCTGTTGTCGTCGAAGTTAGCATCCAAACCTGATAAATAACTTTCAGTACGATTTGTAGTGACCACTGTTTCCCACCCTATGCTTTGATTTTGCTTTGTGGAAAGTGGTATGCAAGGGGTAGAGAAGAGAATCTATATCTGGCAGTGGTTTTCCTATGCAAGTTTCAATATTAAGTAATAATAGTAATAGTTGTATATCAAGTTTTAACACATTTCCCACACATCCATCCCATCCACACACATCTCACCACACACACTCACACTCTCTAGGCGACAAGGACAACTCCCTCTTGTCCTTGTCTCAGCGGCTCACAGCCGGATCCTGCAAAACCCAGGGAGAGAAAAGAAAGGACTCATCTCTCTAAAGCAAGTGAGGCGTAGGTCACGAGATGTCCATAACCGTGGACACGACTATACGTATAGATCGATCAACTCTGCAGAATGTGTACACCTGTACCCACAAGATCATCATCATCGACGCTGTACAATGCCTAGGCTGATAACGGGCTATCTCCCGATCCGGAACGATACCATCCTGCCACTCAGCCCTGGGGCTCCCCGGCGCACCGGCAAACTGAGACTGGGAGACGCAACACCTGGCCATCGTTGTACTGCGCATCTAGGATGGTGCGGGATCCCATGTCACACCCAATTTTAAGAATAAAATTGAATGCGAATAACTCATGTATTCCCAGAGATCAATCACACACATAAACCGACAAATCTTTAAATAGTACCATCACTGAGTGCTTATTACATAACGAATAATATTCTTAAACAAAACAGCGGAAATAAAGATAACTTTTACGACGAAGCTCCACTTCACAGGGAACGCCGACTGGTTGACCAGTAGCCTAGTACTCCTCACGGTAGTCTTCATTGCCATCTGATGAGGTTGAGAAAGCAAGGGTGAGCACTTAAAGTACTCAGCAAGAGTAACATAGGGTTATGAAGCTCAAAGGCTGACACTGTCTGTACTGCGGTTGCTTTTAACTTGGTCAAGTTTTACCAACACTTAACTTTAGTTATGCATACCCAGTTGATAACCACATGATCAGATTAATAAACAACATTAATAATTAAACAACATGATCATCTACACTGTGAGTTTTCCAGGCCGCTCGTGACCGTGAGCACGACTATCATGATAGATTTACACTCTGTAGAGGTTATACACTTTACCCACAAGCCGTGTTGCCCATATGCCCGGGTTAATTACTCCCAAAACACTGCCAAGGTGAGCGGGCAGGGAACACTATGAAGTCTTTCAAAAGTCCTTTCTAGCATGTAGCGGACCCTACGAACCCAATGCAAAGGGGTATATGGGACACCCCGATGGTACCACCCGCAGCGGTCCCCATACAAGCTATACCCCATAACCAGCTCGGCAAAGGTTCCTTTCACGGACCACAAGCATGCTAGTCCAAACTTCATACTTAACTAAAGCCAGAGCCATTATAGCACTCGTGGTTGCATTTAAGTCCCAGCTTTTGCCCTACAGTGGGGTCCTATTCCATGTTGCTACAAAAGCCAATTTTATCTCATTGTTGCATATATCATTAATCAATATTCGATTCAATATTCATCATGTAAAGCATAGCAAAGCTACCCATATGCATAGAAACCCATGGTGACAAGGTACAAGGTAACAAGCTATGGTAAAGGTCTAAATAGGAATCAATTTAGACACATGCAATATGACTAGATGAATTAGGGTGAATAGGTAACAAGGATGATCCCATGTTAAACTTGCCTTGATCACAAAGCTCCTGGTGATCCTGATCTGCTGCAAAGAACTCTTGCTCACTGAAGATCTCACCGGCTGTACTCGATCAACATCACCACGCAATCATCCGAACAATCATACACGAAGCAATAAAGATATGATTAGAACATTACATCATAAACAATAAAGAGGTTTTGAAAAGATTATAAAACAGATCTATATTTTACTACAGTCACAAAGACGCGAGAATCACGCTAAACGGATCTAAAACGATTAAACTATAGATTAAACAAGATTTGGAAAAGGGCAAGATTAAAGCGTTAAAAGAATTAATTTACTTTTATTTTCAAAAGTTATTAACATAGATGAAATCTATACTACTGGATAGAGCATAAAACTACGAATCTAACGCAACTTGAACGGTTCGATTTGGATTTAAAACGAGCAAATTATAAGCATTTAAAGTTTAGTGGCAAATCTGTAAATAGGGATTTTTATTTAAAACCGAATTAAAACAGATCTGAAACGGGAATACGTTTTCCAAAGAGAAAAGCGTAAAGGTGAAAGGCGCCATAGGACTGCGGGTTGAGGGTCAAAGAACCCGAGGGCTCTTTAGCAAAATGCCAGGCCGAAGGGGTATCGGTGGCCTTGGGTCACTGGATCTGATCTGAACGACTCAGATTAGAAGGGGGAAAGGGAGGGTGGCGCTCCACCGGAGCAGAGGCGGAGGACGGCGGCGCCATGGCCGGCCCGAGCCCGTGCTTGCCGGCGGGGGTCGATCGGAGGCTCTGGTGCTCGGTTTTCGAATCCGAGAGCACCGGGAGAAAGAGCGGAGAGAGGCGAACTCACCTGGGAGCTCGGAGGGGCTCGAGGACGGACGAGGATGGCCGGCGACGTGGAACAGCGGCGGCGGCGCTCCTGCACACGACAGCGCGGTCACCCAGAGCACAAAAGAGAGGGAAAAGGGGAAGGGAAGGCGTTCGGGGCCTTCGCGAAGACGATGCGAGGCTCGGAGAGAGCTTACCGCGGACGGAGGTGCGGTGCGACGGCTCGGCGGCGGTGCTCTGCTCGGCGGCGAGCGCGGCGCTGCTGCTGCTTGTGAGGCGGGCGAGGTAATGGGAAAAGGCAGCGCGGGGGTCGGTGCTATTTATTGCGGGGTCAAGGGAGAGTCCCACGCGGATACGCGCGCGGGCGCGCGCATCGTGCGCGGCGGTTGCGACGCACGCGGCGTCTCTGCTCGGCAGAGTCCGAGCCGGAGAAGGGAGGAAGGAGGAGCGGCTGACGTGCGGGGCCATGCTGTCAGCGAGAAGGAGGAGGGAGGAGAGGCCGCGGCCCTTCGGGCGGACTGGGCCGCGGTGAGGAGGCCGGCCCATGCGGGATAGGTGAGGGGGAGAGGGAAGCAGGCCGGTTGGGCCGAAAGCAGAGGGAGAGAGAGAAGGGTTTTTATTTTTATTTTTCTTTTCTTTTTGCAAACATTTTCCAAACCTAAATTTCAAAAGGGTTTTGAAATATTTCTTGAGTTTTGCAAACCAAGCAACACAAAGAAAATACAGAGGCATGCTATGCACATACAAGTTGAAACCCTAGCATGAGATATTTATTTTAATTTTATTTATTTAATTCTATGATCACCAAATTGCTTGAAAATAAATCAAATTGAATTTAAATTCAAATCTAATTTTTATTTCAAATTTTAGGGTGTTACAAATCTACCCCCCTTAAAAGAATCTCGACCCGAGATTCCCAGATTTTACTTACTTAAAGAGTTGAGGGTAGGTTTTTCTTAGATCTTCCTCTCTTTCCTCGGGCTCAAAATAAAACACGAGTAGTTATCTGTTAAGCGTAAGCTCGAGTCATGACCCCGAAATAGCCACACTTCCCGGGTTGATAGTGTCAACCTGTATGGTTTCAAGAGAAAGGGGCCTAGACCCTAGCTTAACTTAAACATACACCACGGCTTGTAGTCTTTCGATTCGAGTGTCATGGAAATTGACAGGAACTGAAAGATTGCAAGCGAGAGAGAAAGACAAACACAACAGGGTTCAACCTTTGTAGCCTTAAACCCCACAAGTCACAACTAAAGAAGAACAAATAACAACGCAAGATGCAAGAGTTGTGACTTGGTCTCATAGACTTCGACTTGCACGCCATGGAAATTGGCGCAAGTAAAAGAGAATGGGATAAGAGAAATAAGGGAAGGGTTGGCTAGGCCGTCCATATCTTGTTCTCGGTAAAAGATAGCTTTCTGACGGTCGATCGGGTCGGCTCGTATGGTTTCAAGGACCAAACATAGACCATAGCTTCGCCAACAAGAAGGGATAGTCCAACCTTTGATCCGATCGTCATGGAAGGGATGGGATCGAACAAAGTGGACTAAAAAGGGAGAAAGGGAGAGAAAAGGATGCATTCTTCCTTTGATCCACTCGCCATTATATTTGACGACAATCGAAGGAAAGAACAAAGAGATCGATAAATAAACACCAAGGGGAACAAACATGCGTAAAAGGATTCGGTTCCTCGGCACTTCGATCATCATGTCATGGCAAGGGACATGAACCAAAGATGTTGGAACAAGAGGGCTCAATCCACGTCTTACTGGATTGACGGGGATTGATAAAGACAAGAGAAAGAGAGGAACAATTTCCACATTCTTTCGACCAACACGCCATGGTAACGGACAGAGGTTGAAGGAATGGAGAAACAAGCTCACGGTTCCTCGAACTACACTAACTCGTAGGGCACCACGACCTCCGTGCACTAAAGGCACAAGGTAATCCCTTGGTCTAGGTGATGCAAGCATACGAGGTGGATAAGACAGAGAAGCAAAGGAGGTAAAGTCCGATGGTCATTGCGAGACGACTCGCGGCCATGAGCTTTACCTACAAGAGTTGGCATCCGTTGTTTTCACTAAGGTTGTCCCCTAACTTGAATCTCGCTAGACTAGGTCACGGAGGGCTCGCAACGTGTGGATAATAACCACGTCGATAACGACATCGACACCAAGTCCAACGTGGCCAAAATCCTAGGGACAAGGATAGGAGCTAACGATCGTGAACCAACGGGGACAACTAAACACAAGAGAAGGGATCATGCTTGGTGTTACGGACACAGCGGGACGAACCCACGATCGAACGACCAAACACATCGCTTCTCTACCGGCTCGAAGGCTCAGTCCTCGGAGAAAAACAAAACACCACAACACAAGAACCAACACACAAACCATGACTGACAAAGGAGTAGCACAATCCCATAGCAAGAGATAGACAGATAGATAAAGACCGGCACGAAGGCACGGCACATGCATGTATATATAGATGAATAGTGTAGATGACATGTACGACATTTCATGATCAAGAAATGTTTCGTCGGTGTCGAGAACAACATCAACTAAGGTTTGAAGGGGTTCGACCTTGCAGCGTTGACGAGGAAGGCGAAGCTTGCTGCGGTCGATCAACGGCACGTCCGGGACAAGCATGGCCAGTTGCAGCCATCCTGGGCTGGCTGTGGCCACCACTAGCTGGCCATGGCCGGCTGCGGCTTGCTGTCGGTCGTCTACGCCTTGCTGGACGGGGCAGCAATCGTCCGGCAGCTGGCTGGGTGCGGTAGTGGCTGTCCGAGAGGCATAGAAACTCCTGTGAAGAGCACAGGAGGGCTGCGGATCCCCTGTAACAGTGAAAAAAAAAACACGGCACGAAGGCCGGACAGAGCAGCGGATGCGCACGGGACGCCGAAGTTCCAGTAAAAAGGAGGGTGCATCAGAGTCCACGGCTTCCTTGCGATGGTGAGAACCGCGGCGCGAAGGCCGGTCTCAGGCACAGATATCAACAAGAAGGAGAAAGGGAAAACTTTTTAGTCTTGGCGCTCACCGGTGAAAGGTCCTATCCCAAGGCTAGAGGGGGGGGGTGAATAGCCTAAATTGAAAACTTAAAAACAAACTCAACAACAAGTTAGATACAAATGAGGCGAAGCTCATCTTGCACTAGCAAACTAAGGGATGCGAAGCCTCCTAATCACAATTGCTATCCTAATAGCTCTAAGATCACTCAAAACCTACTCAAGTCTAGTAGCCCTCTAGGCACAACCTAATATACTAAGATAAGAAAGAATAAGGTAATGCAAAGATAGGGAGAGTGATAATACCGCCGTGTCGAGGTAATAAGCCAATCAAGCGTGCTCCAATCAATACAATCACTCACAATGATGAACAAGAGATTGACACTTGATTTTTCACCCGAGGTTCACTAGTTTGCCAACTAGCTACGTCCTCGTTGTGTCGGCTTACTCACTTGGAGGTTCACGCGCTAATTGGCATCACACGCCAAACCTGTCACCGGGTGCCGTACAACCAACACAAGATGAGGGCACTCAAAGACACGAGCAATTCACTAGAGTTACCTTTGCGATCTCCCGCGGGGAAGGCACAAGAACCCCTCACAATCAACTTGTAGTCGACGAAGCACAATCACCAAGCTTCTCGAACTACCTCCGCTGCTCCAAACCATCTAGGTGATGGCAATCACCAAGAGCAACAAGAAATCCGCAGCGAAAACGCCTCCCAAGTGCCACTAGATGCAAGCTATATGCGAAATGCACTTGGATCACTCAATCTCTTTTGGAAATTCACTAACCAAGCATGGAGATGAGTGGGAGGAAGTTTGCTCAGCTCAAAGGAGTCTCAAGATGTTCAAATGTGCGAGAGCCAGCCTCCCCAAGCCGGCCAACACATATTTATAGACCCCCTCAAATTTTCTAGCCGTTACCCTGTTAAGTTGGCGACGGACGCTCGACACGGGGGCGACGGACGCTCCGTCGCTAGCGTCCGACGCACTGTCAGAACTAGCCGTTGGGCGGCTTCACGGCCGACGGACGCTCCGTCGCCAGCGTCCGACGCTCTGTCAGAACTAGCCGTTGGAAAGCTTTACGGGCGACGAACGCTCCACGCTAGCGTCCGACGCTCTGACCTCCAGCGTCCGGCGCCTGTCTTCAATCTGCCCGCTTGCAGAGCTCTCTAGAAGCCCGACGAACGCTCCACTCATTTTGCGACGGACGCTGCACCTCAGCGTCCGACGCCCTCTGACTTTTCTCTGGAGCTTCTCTGTGGCCGACAGACGCTCTGAGTTCACAGACCTAGCATCCGACGCCATCGTCCGTTGCGTTGGACGGCGTCCGACGCCCTTATCTTCAGCGTCCGACGCCCTTTCTGTGTCTCTGCTTTTTCCACCTTTGCTCCAAGTTGCCAAGCACTAAGATACCTCTTTAGTGAACACTTCTTGGCATGTTTTACTTGATATTTAGCATGGTGTATATCACTAGGTCCTAGATGCACATGCAATATAGATAACACCTAGTGGCACTCGACAAACCGCAATCACTTTTGCATTTCCCCTCTTAATAGTACGGTTGTCTATCCTAAATGTGATCACACCCGCTTGGTGTCTTGATCACCATAAGAAAATCCCTAGCATATACCTTTGCCTTGTTTAGCTTAGGGTCATTCCACTTGCCTTCTCCTTCAAGTGTGAGCTTTAGGTTTCCACCACTTTTGCTTGCTCCACCACTTGTCATCATCTTCAATGAGTGTACTAGACCTACTCAAACACTTAGAGCTAGGTTAGTACTTAGGCTTCATCAATTACCAAAATCACTATGAAGTCTTCAACCGGCGGTGGTTGCTGTCCTCTAGCAAGGTGAGGCGATAGGTGTCGCAGCTGAGAAAACGCGTGGTGGAGACAGAGACGGCGTCCAGGTGTTGTTGCCATCCCAGGATGCATGCGGCATGACGTAGGTGTCCCAAGACCGCAACTTGGTTGCAGGGGGCGTGCTGCAGGCTTGGGGAGGCGGCCGAGGCAGAGCCCGGCGGCATGGCTCGCGGTCGGCGTGGCCGACTGGGAAGCAGACCGGCTCGGCGAAGGTGCATCCAAGGCCGGCTGGGCGGACACCGCAGCGTGTCGTGACACAGGCACGACGACGAGGCTTGGTGAAGGGGCTCCCAGCGTGGTCGCGTCACAGTCACGGTCGGCCAACAGCAGGGACGGAGACGACGTCGTGGGCGTAGGCGCTGTCGCGGCTTGACGCGGCCGGTGCAGACGGACAGAGGGGCTCGACTCGGCGGAGGGTGGAGGAGGCGGCCGGGCTGGTGGAGTGGCATCACGACACGATGCGGCTGGGGTCTGACGGCGTGGAGGAGTAGTTCGGCGACGCGGCACAAGAGAGGCTTCAGGCCGTCGAGGTCAGGACGACGTTGTGGAGGGCAGATGTCTGCTCGACGGAGTCTGGCGCGGCCAGGCTGGCGGCCAAGGGAGCAGCCACGACTCGACATGGTTGGGCGCCGGCGTGAACGACGTCGCGACCACGGTTCTCCGGCCTCAGTTGAGAGGCAGCACTGGCGCGGCCGGTTGCGTCTGCTGGCTGCCTTGGCTGGGGCGGAGAGGGGCCTTGACAGGTGTGGAGAGCAGGGAGGGAAGGGCGTCGGCAGCGCGTCGGTGGCTGGGCCTCTCCATGGCTGGCTCCAGGGGACAGAGAGGGTGGCGGCTCAGGGAGGAGGAAGAGGGAGGTGGCGGTTGCGGCGGTTCTTATAGGGGCGGCCGGCTAGGGTTCCCGAGCACGGACGACGATGCCTCGACGTCCGTACGGTGACGGGGCACGTGGCGGTCATGTGATGGCGAGGTGCGGAGGCCGAGGTTGCGGCTCGGTCGGCAGGCGCGGAGTCGCGTGCGCGCGAGGCAGGGGCGCGGGTGCGTGCTGCGCGGCTCACGACGCGGAAGCCGGGAGCGCGGGGCTGTGCCGCTGGGTGGCGGCAGCCACCAGGGAGGACGCGCCTCACGCTAGGGTTCCAGGTGTGGTGCTGGTTGGGCTAGGCCAGCTGGGCCGTTTGGGGTGACGAGTAGCACCGGCTGCTGGGCCTCTGGCCGAGTGGGCCGTGCGTGCTCAAAGGAAGGGGAGGGGAAGGGAGTCGCTGGGCCAGGGGCTTCGGGCCGGCTGGGAGGAGGCAAAGGGGGCGACTGGGCCAAATAGAGAAAGGGAAAGGGAAAAAGGAAAAAGGGATTTCCCAATTATGGTCGAATTTGAGATGGATTCAAACTGGATTCTTGAGAGGGGACTCGACTCGAGAGGAGATTTGAGAGGAATTTTGTTACAGATTTAGAAAGGGGTTTCTACGAATTGAATTGGACTCAAGGTGGGACCTTGACCCAAGCAGTTAGAGGGGTTCAAGAAGACTAGACAAGGGTTTGCCATGGATTTGTGCACTACAAACTTGGGTCAAAACTCAAAACCTGAAGACAACTCAAGAACACGGGGCAAACACCTACAACCAAATCCTATATGCATGCCACGATTCATCGGTAAACTCCTAGGGTTAGCTCTGGTTTTTACCTAGCAACTACATGTTTCACACGTTGCAAGAAAAGTTTTTGAAAGTTCAGATTTTTGGGTGTTAGAAAACACGGGTTGTTACACCACGCATGCAAATGCGTCGAAGTATGGTTGTCGCATCAACCCCTAGATATCCCGAAGAAGACTGAGCATACCAAAGGGGTGCATGTATGTAATGCGAAATGACACTAACAAAGATTAATGACTGCACTACAAACGTATAAAAAGTAAAGCATGTCGTCACAGAAACTGTTCTGTTGGATCGTATGCGCATCGTTGTGCGGCTAGGGAGTTTGAAGCCTAGGGGGGCCTTTGATTGGGTGTTGGCCGGTTTCCGGCAGTTGAGGTCATCTATGTGTTTGCTGTAATCCATATATAACTTCTTTCTGTTTGGTTTTCCATGTTCCTTTTCATTATGTATTTGGTTTCTGTCACTCTGATAAGCTCGGTACTTACCAAAGAGTGGGTGCTTGTAATATTTTTCTACCTCTTTTTAATAAAATATGTGTCTAACCGAAAAAATATTATATAATTTTGATGACATTTGTTTGGCAGAAGATAAGTGTCTACCCTAGACCTGTTCGTTTGGTCGTTCCAGTGGCCGATAAGTCGACTGATGCTGTTTTTAATTGTTTTTCTATGAGAAAAAAACACTGTTTCGATGGCTGATAAGCCAAACGGTTTCTTTGTGTACCTGTTATCATGCCTCGACCTTTTTAGCCGTTCCTAACCGCGTCGAGAGTGGATCGTATTAGGAGAGGAGCGGCAGTGGGTTTATACGGGTCTAAAAGCGTTCACGGTGTTATCTATTATGGAGTGGGCCAATCAAATAAGAAAGAACGTGTGACATATTCGGCTGATCGTTTCTACAACTAATAAATTAACTGATGTTGTTTTTGACTATTTTATTGTGTGATAAGTTAAACTGAAAAACCAAGCGAATAAGATTAGCGGTTTGAACTAATATCAGGTTGCAAAGGCCGAACCAAACAGCACAAAGCGACATCGTGAAATCAGAAGTGCTAGCAAGAATACATACTAGTATATTCTAGTGGCAAAGGTGTTGCTGATTGCCTTGAGGATACGCCATAGGCTACTGAACACGCGCGCCTTTGTTATGCATGTACTGAACTGAACTGGCCTAAGAAAAGCTAGGGAACTAGCGATAATGCTGATGCGCGGCCTGAATAAAGAAAAAGCAGATCTTATTATTAATTAGGAGTACTAGGCAGTTAGACACCGGAATATCAGTACATTTACATTTATAGCAAGGGGAGCAAGATCTCTCTAAACAAAAGGATCAGGAGAGCAACAACTATTATTATTATACTTGAGCTTGTTCCAGACCTTGAAATCTTCTTCGTGTGTTCTCTTTTCAGGGACATGTTGCGCACCGTGCAGAGTTGGAGACGCATGCCGCTTCGACCGCTTGTTTTTGTCTCTGTTCGTTTCTGTGCTGTACGCAATGCTACTGTACTTAATATATTGCCATTTACCATATGTTTTTTTTGCCCTGTGGTGCTGCGCATTGAAATGAATCGACGTGTACTCTGCAATGTGCTATGAGTTCTGCCACTGTCTAATATAAAGACGTGTGAACTTTTTATATGATAAAAAAAGTTTTGCTGACAACTTAAGGATTTCAATTAAACTTGTGGATAAACAACCCCAAAATGCAAAACACCGACGAATCGCGCGCGCGAACAAAACCAACTTATGGAGCTAATCATTAGGCCAGTGTGTCGATGGAGAGTTTCTGTTTCCAAGACTGTCATGTCATTTAAAATGAAATTAAACTTGAATGAAACTCTCACTGTTAAGAATTGATAATTGTGTCAAGAGAGTTTTATCCCTATGACACTCATTTTCTCTCTCTTTATTAAAGCATTACCACATCAGCAAAAATGCACATATTAGAGACTATTAAATGCAAATAAAACTCAAATGAAACCTCGTTGACATTAGTTATGGATCCAATCGCGCTGTCGGAGACGAAAACTCCGACGCACGCGCGAGCCCGGTGGTTCCACGGCATATTACGGGCATCGGCTCGGCATCTCGCGGCCGCGGCCCGCATTTCCGCCGGGTAGCGCTTGGACGCGACGCCGGGGAGCGCGGAGCAGCGGGACGACGAATGAAGAGCCCCTTTCTTCGCCGGACGCGGCACGGCGGCCACGGGGCAAAAAGGGAGATATGCTGGTAATATGCTGCCTGGCCGAGTGCCCGGGCGAGGTGGTCAGAGCCGGCCAGAGGAAGAAGACTTCATCGGTCGCCTCGGCGTGACGACTGACGAGGACGAGGAGGAGAGGACTCCGATCCGAGCGGTGTTGTTTGTGCCGGACCGGGACGGTGACACGTACGGCCGCTAGTGCGCGCTTTGCTAGAATATTGGGCGGTCTGCCCGAAGGGATCGGAGTAGTGCTAGGAATTATCCGCAGCGGAGGCCGGTGTCTTGTTTTTTACAGGATTGGGTTTGGGTAGACGTGTTTAGATTCTAAAGTTTTATTTAAGTTTTTGTGTCATATATTGAATCTCACATGGAGGCTCGTATGTGGTATTTGGATACTAATAAAAAAATAAATATAGTTGTAAATTATAAAAATAATTTATTAAGTCTAATTAATTCATATTAGCACATGTGTGCACGGTAGCAACAAATTAATTAGATTTAAAAGATTTATCTCGTAAAATACGTATAAAATGTGTAATTAGTTACTTTTTTTTACTACATTTAGTTAATGCTCTATGTATATATTTAAACATTCGATGTGATAGAGCGTAAAGTTGTTGTTGCTCGGTTGCTTACTAGCTTAGCTATGCAACAGAAGGGAGTGGTACTTTGCTCTTAATCTCTCTTGTTTTATCTACTCTAGACAAGGACACATATAAACAAGAGTTTGTGGTCCTGTTCGTTGCGCTGAAATTTGATTTATGATGAATGCTTATGATAATTTATTGTGAAAGGAAAACATTGTTCGTTCGCTAAAATGTAGTGCTAAAGTAGTGCAGATGAATAGGGTCAGGTCTTGTTGCTATCTTTCTAGTCTAGTACCGATGACATTTCAATTTCCCTCTTCTTTTTTTTCTTATTTTTTCTTTTGTGAAAGAAACCAAATTGATAAATCTGCTCTCTTACACTCGAAATTTGACGTAATAACACTTTTTAATTGTTATGCATTGTTTGTCCGTATTCCGTATTGAATTTTCGTATACCGACCGCGTTCAGACATAATTTCGCTCGAATTCGTTCCTTTTCAAATTTTTTGATATTTCGTAAGTTCATGTTCGTTTTCGTGTTCGACTTTACGTGTTTTCGCTTTTGTTTCGTATTAAATATAAAAATAAAAAACATTTGAGGAGTTTTTGAGTTCGACCGTTTTTCATCGCTAGCCCCCGCGTCGTCTCTCTGAGGCGACTGAAAGGTCTAGGCCCATTCTTGGATTTTGGTAATTAATGACAACACTTGTGATCTAACCTACTCATTTGAGTGTGTGAAGGACATTGGTTTTAGATCACAATATGAGATGATCATTGACATCGAATTGTATTGCAAGTATGTTGGATTGTTCAAATCAAGCATAGCAAGCAAGTGAAGACCGAAGCAAGACTTGGCTCCGACGGACCGTGTTCGACGCAATGGTGAAGGACAAGCTAGTGTGGCTTGGTGCTGATGGATCGAAGGTGAAGGGCAAGCTAGTGTGGCTTGACACCGATGGATCGAAGGCGATAGGTGAAGGGCAAGCTAGTGGGCTTGGCTCCGAAGGACCGAAGCAACGGTGAAGAGCAAGTGTCTAAGGTTGATAGACTTGAAGTCTATGTGATGGTTTGAGTGATCTACATCATCTATGAAGATCAAGCCAAAGATTCATTTGTCTTTTCAAGTGGCTTGGTAAAGATGTCAAACATTTCCCTTGCAAGTATCAAGTTGAGACTCTTACATCTATGCAAGGCAAAGGTATGAAACATAGGGTGTTTCATTTCACTAGCCATATGGTGATTTAGAGAAGATTAAGATGGCCGGATTTAGATTAGATAGCCGTACTATAAAGGGGGGTAAACATGATTTGCATTACGGTTTATCTAGTGCCACTTGTGAGCTCTAACTTGTGAGATACGTTTAGTGGTATAACATGTGACTTTGAGAGCGCCTAATACTAACTTTGTTATGCTTTGGAATCATTCATGTTGTTTGATTGGTATGCCAAAGCATAGGAGGTGATGGACTTAGTGTTGAGTACTTTCTGGGGAGTGGCGGACTGTCCGCGCCTAGTGTGGCGGACTGTCCGCCGGCTTGCCCAAAAATGCAGACAGAATGTGTGCGTTTCTGTTCTATTTTTGCACGTGAACGGTGGACTGTCCTCGCCCTGTGTGGCGGACTATCCGCCGACTAATTTCAGTGAGCAACAGAGTTGCTGGACTTTCTGTCCAGTGGGGCGAATTTGTACCGCGGACTGTCCGAGCCTATATGGCGGACTGTCCGCCGGTCAAGTTTTCCAGCAGAACAGAGTTGCTGTGATTCTATTTGGGAAGCCGGTTTATAACGACGGACTGTCCGGGCTTTCTATGCCGGACTGTCCGCGAGTGCCCAGTATGAACTCAACGGCTAGTTCAAGTGGATGGTGGACTGTTCGGTAGTTGTACTGCGGACTGTCCGCGAACCATGTTTCAGAGCAGTAACATCTAGTTTTTGAGGGCTCCTCTATATATACTTGGTTGGACGGTTGGGGGAGGCTCTCTTGGCCATTATAACATCATACACTTGAAGAGAGCTCCCACCTAGCACCTCATCTCATACTCCTTGCTTGAGGGCAACTTTTTGAGAGTGAGTGTGCTTCACTGGTGAGGATCTTAGCGTGAGAGATTGCGTGTGGCACTAGGTGATCATCGTGTGGGTGTGATTACTTGTTACTCTTGGAGCTTGCCGGTTCCTAGACGGCTTGGTAATTGTGTCTTCGTGAAGCACGCAAGAAGGATTGTGTAGTGCTCCGAAGTTGGCTTTGTGAGGGGCTATTGAGCTCATCCCCACCGGAGGAAGGCAAAGAGCATCTCTAATAAAATCGAGGCAAGTGAGAGTGTCTAGTTGATTTGGTTGTCTCAAGCTTAGTGCTCACGTGGAGCCTACCTAGTGAGGTAGTCCGAAGCTTATGGGCTCAGAACTAACAAGAGAAGCAACAATCCTAGAACTCACCTCAATGTGGATTAAGTGACCGGCAAGTCACCGAACCACGATAAAAACATCGTGTGTCAGCCTCTCCATTGTGGTTTGCTTATCTCAACACAAGTTTCTTACATTGGAAAATATCATACTTGTGTTGATTAAGCTTGTGCCTTGTTTACCGCCTTATTCCATATAGAGATCATAGCCTTGTTGTATCAATTGTATTCTAGTAGCTCATATTGTTCTTCTTTGCTCACTAGAATTGTATAGGTTTGCATTTGTAACTAATCCTTGTAAGCTTCTGAATTAACTTTGTTAAGTTTGACGATTAATTTTTTAGAAACGACTATTCACCCCCTCTAGTCGGCCATCTCAATCCTACAAGTGGTATCAAAGCTTGGTCTCTCATTTGAGTGGGCTTAACCATCCCGAGAGTAAAAGGATGGCAACTGGTGGGTTGGTTGATGTCTATGACACATGTATCTTCGATGGCACTAACTTTGCAAAATGGAAACAACACATGCTTAATCACTTTCGTGCAAAAGGTCCTAAGTTTTGGTGGGTTGTTACTAGTGGCTTATCTCATGTTTTGGATCATAAAAATCTCACCAAAGCTCAATTAATTGTTTATAAACTTGATGCCGAAGCTTGTTGTTGTCTATTAGATGCACTAAAGTTTGATTTGATGACAAAGATAAACTACCAATGAACCGCTCATGAGATTTGGGAATCCATCAAGACCACCTTCGGATATGCTTCCATTTGGGATGATGGAAAGTTCAAGGTGGATGAGCCCAAGGATATTGATGTTCACGCCCCAAGTGTTGCTATCAATGATGACACTTCATGCACACTTGGTGGTAATGGTGATTCATGCTCAATTAATGATTGTGCTATCACAAGCTCTTCTACTTCACCACATCACTCCATGTCACAAGGTGACACAAAGGTATCAAATGGTGATGTAGTTGATCATGCTTATACTTATGATGATCTTGTAAATGTTCTTAAGGGCATGACACTCATGTTGGAACAAGCTGAAACTAAAATTGAAAACATAGAGCATGCAAATCTTATTTTAAAGAAATCTTTTGATCACTCTAAAAACTTGCTTGGTTCTATTGTATATAAACTTGAGACTTTAAAATTGACTCATGAGATACTTTATCAAAATCATGAGAAACTTAAGAAAGACCATGATATTCTTGCTAAAAGTATTTCCAAAGAAGAAATTAAAATTGATGAAAACCCATCATGTGAGTTGGATGACAAATTGCAATATGTGACTAACTCTTGTGTTGTAGACATGAAGAATGTATCCACCTCTTGTGATGATTTAATAGAAATGCCTAGTTCTTCAAATTTGGATATTTGTTCTCCATCTATGTATCTTGATACTAAGCATGTAGAGGAGAAAAACAAGTCAAATGATGAAATGAAGAACTTGAGCAACAAGGTTGTTTGGCATCCAAGAGTGACACATTCACAACTCTTGAAGAGTCACAAGAAGTTTGGGAACTATTGACACCAGAAGTGGCAAACGGGACAAGACCGCAAGCGTACGGCTATCAAGTGTAGTTTTCACCGGGAGTATTCCAGGTATCGTATTTTCCTCAGGGAACGAGAAGTGTATTAACTAGTGATCAAGGTTATGTCCTATGATGAGACAAGGGAGACTATGATAACTGGGTTGAGAGGTTCGATGTAGCAAAGATATCTAACTAGGCAAGGCTAGTTATACTGGCTTTATCGTCCCTTCTCTTACAGGAGGCGATGAGATAGATCAGTAAGAGGTAAAACTCCTATCGAACCGCGCCATCATGTTGTATTGAGGCCCTACCTTTTAAGAACTTATCTTACACACTAGGTGGGATACAAAGACTAGATAGGGCTGTCACCACCTACTAGCTACCACAAACAATCCGTGCGATAAGCGGTTTACAAAGGCAAGATCTAGTCTAGACACCACGTCTACACTATTCTTACTACTTTAACCCTACGTTAAGGCTAAAGCACTCTACTTAAAGTAAAGCGATGAACAAGCACGAAAATATGTATAACAGCTATGCCAAAAGTAGAATAACAAATGCTATAAAGAACTCGGATATATCACTTACAAGCGCTAATCTTACAAGGGGATCGCATCCGCCGAGGTACAGCTTGGAGAAGATGCCAGACATGCCCGACTCTCCTCCAGACTCTCCTCACTCTCTTCCAACTAGCATATCACTACTGCAGAGCTTCGCTAAGCTACTAAGGGGTAGTTTTCCTCCAATGAGTCATGAATACAAGTGAAGGCCTAGGGGGCTATTTATAGCAGGAGGTGGAGTAGGGGCGACTCCGGTGCCACGTCAGCGATCCGCACCACCTTCATCAGCCACTGTAGGATCAAACCGTCATTGTAACCGCCTTAGATCAACGGCAGGGATGCTTCTGATGCATGGAGGCATGCAAAGAGGCGGTGGGAGCCTCAGGGAATCTTTTGGGCACCAGGGCCATGTCAGCCGACCTCCCCCTGACAAGTGGACCTCCTCCTTCTTTTAGAAGGTGTCCCCACTAGTCAGGGGACTTAGTGGTGGCCTCTAGACCCATACTCCAGGTCGACCAACCTCCTTTAGAGAGCTCTGGGCCTCCCCTTCAGCGTGGGACCTCCTTTATAGGTGTAGATTTTTCTGTGCAAAATTGGACCCAAAGTGAGATCGACCGATCGTCTTTTGTGGCCAAATAAGCTCATCTTTTGCAGGTAGCTTCTAGAGATAATGTCCATCATGATGGTGTATTGGATTTGTACATTTGCCATACGTGGAAATATGTCATGTTGGACCCCCAAATCATGACGTTTTGTGCCTACATTCAAATAGAGGACATATACATGTGGAACCAAGTTATTTGAACCAAACATTTCTTCTTTTCTTATTCGGTTTCCGAAATAGTCCTTTGTTGAAGGTTTTGAGTATGTAAAAGTATGTCATTCTTTCCGTCAACAAGATCCCCCATACTTACCTCTTTGCTCGTCTTCGAGTAAAGGATAAAAGTAAACATAAGTATGATATTCTCAAAGTATAAAGCAAGCATAAAGATTTACTCAAGACACTTTGCTATACAAGTGGGATATGTGGTATTGTCTAGCATATATCCTTGAGAGGTTGATAAATGGAATAGTTCTCAAGGCAAAGTCATCTCCCCAAAATCATATTTTAGTACTTGGAATTTTTGATAAGTTTTTCAAAAGAAAGCACATAAGTCAACTTACTCCTCATATAGTACTCTAGATCACTCAAAAGGTGTATGATTCCTCACCAAGGCACATATTTGAAGTTTGCCTTCTTTTCATCCTACTTTAAAGGCTTATGTGGAGCTATAGGTAAGGATAAATAATGTAGCAAACTTACCTTGCATATATTGTAAAGTCAAATTCCAGATCTAAGGAGAGAAGTGTCATACTCTTAGATCAAGATGTGCAAGTGTGTGAAACATGGCAAATGATCAATACTCCTTTGTTTGATATGGTCTCTCTTTCTAACTTATTATTTTGAGACATAGCTATCTTTATTTTTCTAGGAGCTTTGATATGCTCATCATTTTTTTTCTATGAACTTTGATGTGCTCATCATTTTTCTAAAACTTGGGACCTCAAGTGCTCCTATATAATATATTTTTCATATTTTTCATAATTTTGCATAGTCTATGTCTAATTTAGTAGCACATACTAGACAAGGGATTTTCTATTATAACATGGAGCATAAACTATGTGGAAAATGTAAGACATGTTTCTACGTACTTCCAGTGTAGAAGCAGCATGTATATGTGGCGTGTATGTGATCTTGATCTTGGGAGCATGATAAATCTCTCAACAAGGGTCACAAAACTTGACAAAACTCAACACAAAGCAAGCAGCTTATATAGAAAGTTTATATTATGAAAAAACATATATGACTTTGGTAGGAATTTCTTACTATAGAGGAGTAGTGACATTATGGTTTTATGACGTTTTCAAAAATTAATCTCCAAGCACTTTAAATAGACAGGGTATGAATCATGAGCCAAGAACTTATATCACATTAATCAACAACTTAGTCAATATGGTTCCCTATCAAGATATTTTCCCACTAGCATAAGAAAAAGCAAGAATTCATCTTTATGACGTTTTTACCCTCAGCACGTCATAGATCATGTCACTTTTCAAATTTTAGTTTCAAATGCGATCTTCTTGTTTTTATTCAATATTAAAAAGGGAAATAAACTAAACAATTAATTTCATGAAGAAATATTATTTTAATATTATTTTATTTTTATTTATTTTTTATTATTTTTAAGAAGGGAAATGAGTTAAGAAAATAAAATCATAAAAGAAAAAGGGAAAAGATGTGGCAAACTAGACAGGAAGTATGTTGAGGTTGAGTAGATGCTGGCTGGTGGACCCGAAGGTTCTTGATGAGGTCGGCCGACCTCACTTTGGAGCCTTTGGACACATCGGTCCCTGAAATGAGATCTCTTACCTCTGAATGTTCTTCTGCTCTGTCAGTTCTGCCTATTGGCCCCGAACATGCATCGGCCGATGCGGAAAAGTAGCCGTTAAGGTCCAATTTTTTCGTGGGACGTGTCATGACCGTGTACATCATGATTCCATGGTCGATCTGGTCAAATGGTATGTTGGGGTGTCGACCGATACCCCCCATACTTGTTTCAGTGCATACCGTGATACAGGACAGAGAGAGATCAAATGCATGGGTTCTGCTGGGGTAAGATACCAGCAGAATCAAGAGTTTCATTTGTCATTGATAGCTTAGGCATAAGTTCTTTGATTCATGAGTGATGTACTATCAAGCTTAAGTATCTTGTTGCTATGAAGGGCTAAGGTGTGCCAAGGGAGAAGGTGGAGAGAGAAAGTCCTATGGCCTTAGCGTAAGGGATGACAAGGATCTTGTCATGCTCTCTTCTATCAGAGCCAAGATGTAGGTTGTGTTGATGGCTCTAGAGGATGACTAAGGAGAGGGAGAGGTGAAGAAGAGAGAGTTCAACGTCCTTCGCTTTTGTTTTTACTTGGATCGTACCAGAAACAAGATAGGAATGTTGGTCCAACGCTCAGGAGCAACGTGCATGGCTGAAGGGCCAAACCCCGGTCGGCCGACCTCCTTTAGTGAGTTTTGGCTAGACCAAGCCAGGATTCAAGGTCCCACAGGTCAAGTTCTACGATGTCGGGCCCTGAAGCTCCTAGAGACGGTCGACCGATCTCCTTTTGGGGCCAAATGGGCCCAACTTTTTCGTGGTGAAAACTAAGGCTAAGCATAGGCTGTCTAAGGTCAAACATGAAAAATGAACATGAAATTCAAACATGTATATTTTAGTTCTAAATTGGATTAAGTACAAAATCTACCATGTCAATTTCATGCTCAGGTGATTCATGTTCATAAAAAACTTTGAGTCGTTGACCATTTACCTTTAAAGGTGTTGCAGCCGTAATCTTGAAGCGTGACGATTCCATGTTTCACAACATTGATGATGAAGAGTGGTCTTTCTCCTGTGAATCATCGCATTGTACTTAGACCCTTTCCTTCATTCATTGCTTCTCTCCTGTGAAGGATTAGTGGACAACACATACCCGAAGGAATTCACGAATATTTTGAATCAAGGGCATTATTGTCATAGAAATAGAGGACCACTTCTATGTTATAGAAAAGTTGATTTCAGCATTTTAGCACAGAAAGAGATGTTCCCTCATTGTTCACCAATTATTTAAAAGTTAAGCGAGGTTGAGGCAAAGATGTGCAGGATTATTTCATTACTACCTCAACCCTTGATTTGTCTCTATGAATGATCTCATGACTTACCCATCAAAATTTGGAAGTTATCTTACATGGGTTAGTCCAAAGGTACAACCAAATTCTATACAAGTAGTTTTTGGTTCAATAATCAAACTTGATAACATGTCTAGTTTGATTAAGGCATGATATTTAACCTAAGCACCATGCTTAATTTAAAGAGATTTATAGGAGTATGTACACTACTCCCAAACCAAAGTATACTCATAACAAAACCAGGAATCATGAAAGAATATAGAGATTTATTTAAAAAGAGACAAGAGCATGGATGGTGAACCAGATGAACATTTTTTTGTTTTTATTATTTTTGTGACTTAGCAAGATGAGCAAGGCATAAGGAGAAAGCAAGGTAGAGACAACCAAATAAAATTAAACAATGAAGCATGGCATGAATTTCTTAGAGAAATACACTCCCCCCATACTTGGATTTTGCAACATTTGATAACAAGCAAATCCAAGTCTAGGATGTGGAATTTTCTTTTGAATGTGCTTCATTATTGAAAGATGTTCGGTTGGACATACCTTGTGTTTTGCTCGATCATTCTTTTTGTTCAAACTTGAAATGGTTAGTGACAAAAATACCTAAAGGTATAATTTCACAAATATTCCCTTAATCTCATTTTACAAAGTCATTTTATTCATTTTAGAATTTTGGGAAACTAAAAATATTTTTATTTTTGTTTTTTTTATATATATATATTTTTAATAAGCAAACTTTTAATAGAAAAGAAAAAGGCTCGGGTTATCTCCCGAAAGTGCTTAATTTTAAGACACAAGCTTGTCTTTGGGAAACCTTCAAGTGTATCTCATGTTGGTGAAGTGGTTTCCCCTTCATCTCTAACATTTTCGAACCTATCCTCAAGACCAAAACCACTACGAGATTTGCAAAATTTATGGTAGACAAACACATCTACAACCAATCTGGCAAAGATTTTTTTGGAACAACAAGCATAAAGGGGTTGTAGATCATGTGTGTAGTGATGGTAGAGGGAAGGATTGGCTTGGGAGATTTCTCATGTGAGCATGGAATTGATAGGAAGATCAGGGAATAACTTCCATACTCATTGATATCGTTCTCCCTTTCAAGGAGTGGGTGATCACTTTCTTTCTCATGACATTTCAAGTCATCCTCAAGGCTTGAATGGGTCATGGCTGTTGGTGAGGTTGACATAAGCTCACCCATTGGATCAAGAACAAGTTTGGATTCTAACCCTTTGATGAGAGGTCGGGAAGACCAAACAGGTAGATAATCTTCACCTATTCTATAACCAAGCTTCTCATTTCCTAAAGTGTTCTCCAAGATTTTCATAATTGGCCTTCCGATAAAGGTAAGATGAAAGGAAAGTCCAGGAAGGTCAAAGATATGGAAATCTAGGAAGATCTTGAGATCATCAACCATCACAAGAACATGATGAAGGACTCCTAAACAATCAAGGATTTGACCATTGGGGAGTCTAAGACACTTTTGTGATTAAGATAGATGATCCTTTGATGATGTTGGAACATGGAAATGAGGAATGATGTTGATCCCGAGGCTAGGATCGTAGCAAATTTCACCATCAATGCCCAACACTTGACATGATATTCTCCTCACATGTGTGGGCATTTTAGTGACTTCCTTTGAGGATTTGGCCTCATCCAACCATTCTTGACTTACAACGGTAGACAGAGGCTCTAACCGTTGATTATGCTCCTCTTGGTCAGATTTGTGGCCATCATGGCTTCCATGCCTCGGGTGTCTTAATGAATTCCCAGAGTCATTAAGTGGGTAATCATAAGACTTGAATGAAGGAACACATGGGGGATCATCAAGATCAAGGATGGGTTTAGAAATGGGTTCGTAGGATAAGTCAGATGTGGGCAGAGAGAAGGAGAGGATAGATTTGGCTTCTACACACTTTAGTTCTCCCTCTATAAGCTCACTCGACATCTCTTTATCAGGTATCCCAAACTTTTTGTGATGTGCCATATGGGAAGTTGAGGCGCAAGATGATGTTGCTTTGGGAGGTTTTCGAAGAGATCCCTTCATGAGAGGTTTAGAAAGATGAGGTCTCTTTTGGAAAGGATAATTTCGGGCATTCCCAAAACCAGCAAGATTAGATGAGAGGTTGGCCTCGAACTCGAAGGAATGGTTTAGGTGTTGAATTTCTTCTTCCTTCGAGATTTGTGGTATTTTTGGTTTAGGATTGATAGCAGAATCTTTGGATATGAGTGGTGATGATTCGACTGTCGAGGTTTCTTTTCTAGGGGTTGATTTTTGTTCTTCCTTGGGTCCTTCATTATAATCGTTAGCAGAAGGAGTGTTTTCAAGAATCTTCGTGAGAAGATTCTTCCCTGCACTAACGGGTAAACACAGGAAGGCTCCCCTGGAAATTAGATCAAGAAGTTGTGCGGAATCTTTGCTAAGACCACCATAAAAGTGTTGTAACAATGTTGGCTCAGTTATAGCAAGATCGGGACCAGATGATGCTACATCTAAAAGACGGGCCCATACCGCACCTAGAGGTTCTTTCTCCTTTTGTTCAAAGGTTAGGACCTCTATTCAAAGATGAATCACTCGAGAAATAGGGAAGAAAGTTAGGAAGAATTTGAATTGTAACTTTTCCCATTCTCCATTTACACTATCTACGTTGCGAAAGTACCATGTTTGGCTATTCCTGTTAAAGAAAACGGAAATAGCTTCCACTTAAGGATACCTCGGCTCATCCCTTGGATGTGGACACATGAACACAATTGTTCAAAGTCACGTAGGTGAGTGTAAGGATTTTCATCTTCGTCCCCAGAAAAAGATTGTTCCCGAACTTTGGCTATGAAGCTAGGGTGAAGCTTATAGCTAGGTGAAAGGATGGATTGTGATGATGGTGGTGGATCCAAACTATGGCCCTTTGGAGATGCAAGATAAGAGATGGATGATTGATTCATGGTGTGAAAAGGATAAAATGGAAAGAAAGATAAAACAAGGATAAATAGGACCACTAGGTTCTAGTTAAAATAGCTACCGTTCCCCGGAAACGGCCCAGAAAGCTTGTTGACACCAGAAGTGGCAAACGAGACAAGACCACAAACATACGTTTGTCAAGTGTAGCTTTCACCGGGAGTATTCCAGGTATCGTATTTTCCTCAGGGAACAAGAAGTGTATTAACTAGTGATCAAGGTTATGTCCTATGATGAGACAAGGGAGACTATGATAACTAGGTTGAGAGGTTTGATGTAGCAAAGATATCTAACTAGGCAAGACTGGTTATACTGACTTTATCTGCCCTTCTCTTGCAGGAGGCGATGAGATATATCAGTAAGAGGTAAAACTCCTATCGGACCGCGCCATCATGTTGTATTGAGGCCCTACCTTTTAAGAACTTATCTTACACACGTGGTGGGATACAAATATTAGATAGGGATGTCACCACCTACTAGCTACCACAAACATGCCGTGTGATAAGCGGTTTACAAAGGCAAGATCTAGTCTAGACACCACGTCTACACTATTCTTACTACTTTAACCCTACGTTAAGGCTAAAGCACTCTACTTAAAGTAAAGCGATGAACAAGCATGAAAAAATGTATAACAACTATGCCAGAAGTAGAATATCAAATGCTATAAAGAACTCGGATGTATCACTTACAAGCTGAAAGGATCAAGATGCCCAAGAAGGGGGGGGGGTGAATTGGGCTCTTTTTAATTTCTAAACAAGAATTAAATCTATAAAGAGCCAATTAACCCCCTAGTGCCTACCGCTTGTGTGTCCTAGCTAGAAAGCGGTAGCAAGTCAATGGAAAGCGAAAACTTCCTACACAATTCTAGTATGAGTTGAAAGACAAGTGCGGAAAGTAATGCGGTAATAAAGAGCTAGGGAAAGAGATGCTTGACACGGCGATGTTTTGCCGAGGTATCGAGGAGTCGACACTCCCCCCTAGTCCTCGTTGGAGCACCTCGCAAGGTATAGCTCCCCCTCAATCCCGCGCAAGGGATGAGTG